>LQNS02278082.1:9795688-9812674 GCA_001587735.2 Parhyale hawaiensis | reverse complement strand
AAATAGGCCGGGTTGTAGAAGATGGCCGAAAAAAATTGCAAGGTACCCCACTTTTTTTTACATTTTGAAATCTGAATTTTCTCCTATCTTATTCCCATTGAGCGTGACAGATTTCAAAATGTAAGAAAAAAGTGGGGTACCTTGCAATTTTTTTCGGCCATCTTCTACAACCCGGCCTATTTTATCCTATCTTATTCCCATAGAGCGTGACAGGAAAGATATAAATACATAAATAAATAAATAAATAAAAACACGACGTGAATTATTATATAGTAGTTTTTTGCTCCAAAACCGAAACACGCAAGTGCGTGCATCATATATATGCTAAGTGCATCATTATGATGCAGTTTAACTAACTTCAATGTAAATACAACAATAACCAAGTATTATCCTGCATACAGTATATAAACCTAACGGGGTATTCCTATTACTTTAATTGTAGAATTTGGAAGTTCAGACATTGAAGAAAACGAGAAGCCAGCGCTGTGACAATCCGAGAATCTACGTCAGCCCGCAAGAGATTCTTCATTGGTGCGCAGCACAGACTTCAGCACTGTGCCATAGCATCAAAATTTTAGAATAATGAGGCATGATGGAACCTGCGTCAGGTGAATCCACTCTATAGATAACTAGAGCTCTGAGAGCGCATACCTCCGCCAAGCGAGGCAACGGTAGCAAATAATTCAAATTGGCTCTGAAACCATAATTTTCTTTGTATAAACTCCAAAATCTAGTAATTTGTGCCTTTCGATAGTAATTACAGCTTGTGCAATTGTTTTGAAGATCCGTTCTTAACTTTTTCAGTTATACTGCTAACAAACGTTAAGACAAATATGAGTCAAACATACAAACGAATAATCCGATCTGCAGCATAATTCAATCATTTATGTCTTTCAACATTACTAATAACCCCTATTAATTTCATAGAGATCCATTCATTATTTATGAGTTATTGTGCTAACAAGCATAAAATTAAAACAGTGACAAACGAACGAACGAACAAACGGATCATTACCAAAATTTCATCATTTACTCTTTGTTATATACCTAACAACTCATGTTAATTTCATAAAAAACCTTGCATAACTTTTTGAGTTATGGCATTATGAAAAATGAGGCAGACAAACAAACAAACGGATAGACGTATCTTCACCAAAAGTTAATCATCTATTCCTCCTAACATACCTAACAATCCCTGTTAATTTCATCCAAATCGGTTGAGAACTTTTTGAGTTATCTTGGTGACAGACAGACAAATAGGCAGACAGACAGACAAACACGACGAAAACATAACCTCCTTGGCGGAGGTAATGAATGATTATCATAATGGTAGAATTAGTTAAAGTGCATCATGATGTTTATAGGGTCTCCTGCTGCACTTGGCACGTTGATGATACACTTGTGTGTTTCGTTGTTGTGACAAAGCCTATGATGCACCAAGATGCATTAAAACAGGTAAAATTAATGCACCTGAAGATACGAAACTTGAAACCACAGTTGCAATCTCCGTGTTAGTATATAACCGTATTTCGCTTGTAACAAGCTTCCTTAATGGAAGCTTGTATGCATGTCAGCACTCCGTAGCCAAGATACGGTCTTGCGAATTTAAATATCTACTTCATTGAAATTTTGGGCTATAAAACAAAACTCGCACCTTCAGAGAACGACAGTGTGGGGGATGATATGCGTGGTATGGAGCGGAGGCGCACATGGTAATGGGCAGAAATACATGGAACAGCAACATCTGCTTCAGCCACCTCCCTTTGAACTTGAATAATACTGCTGTAGAAGAAGAGAAAGACAGTAAGCTAGAAGAAATAGCTGTCTACTGCCCGAGAAAAATTATCTCGTGAGTGCTCCGTTAGCCATCTGCCAAATTTATACGTCATGATCTGAGAGAAGAAAGTTATAAAATCGGACTCCAGAAGCTGCATCACATTGTTCTGATTTCAAGAAGTGTTTCAAGCAAGAAGTGTCTTCAGATCAGCCTTCGCCATATTCTGCAACCTGGTCAGCGATTTACAAAATTTTTCAACCTGGCTTATTTTTCGCCTATCTGTTTCCTTCAAAGCGGAAACGTAATAAATAAATAAATACACTAAGCGTTTTATTATATAAGGATACACAGTTGTTGGTCGCTTGCTCCGCGTCCACTTGCTTACTTGCTCCAATGTTGGTTCTTCCGTCCGTCATGCTGTTAAAGATTTAGATAGGAGAATATTCATCTACTGAAAAATAAATTGAGATACCATAAAAATTCCGCCCTTAGAGTAACGGTGACCAGTATAGCTTCTGAAATATACGGCCAAAGGTGGAAATACTGCAGTTTCTGAAGCTCACTTCGCTTTCGAAACTAGCTTGGTTCGTTTTGGCAGGACGATGAAGATTCTTCTTCTGAGCGTGGTAGATGAAAGGCGGCATCTTTGATAGAGTTTTTGATCCTTCGGGTATGAGCAATGTCGCGTATTTTTTGACTGAATTGATTGGAGTTTTTTTTGTTTCTTTTGCGCATAATCGCTTTCACTTAAGCTTTCTTTGGCTGAATCTTTTCGTAGTAGTTGAAACTTCGCGCTGAGCAGACGCCCTTATACACTGAATTTACATTGCAGCCACATTTTGACGCTTGAGCTTCAACTATCTGTTGGTGTCCACGATACGGCAAGCCCTGAGCATTTCAGTGAATTCTTTTGACTGAACTATATTTTCTTGGTGCTGTTCAATGTTTGATCAATTCCTAACTGATATTCGCGCCTTATCTTGCAGGAGGGATATTTAGCTCTCGCAAAACTCATGGCAGTTCAACTTGCGTTTCCTTAATGGAAGATTAGGCCTGCAGGGGTGAGATCTATTTAACAGCAA
Source organism: Parhyale hawaiensis (assembly GCA_001587735.2). Classification (NCBI taxonomy): domain Eukaryota; kingdom Metazoa; phylum Arthropoda; class Malacostraca; order Amphipoda; family Hyalidae; genus Parhyale; species Parhyale hawaiensis. The sequence continues at coordinate 9,809,815 of LQNS02278082.1, read as the reverse complement.
ATCCTATGCTGAGAATCGGAACAAGAAAAAACTTAATCACCAAATACGGATGTCATTTTTGACGGCTGGGCCCTCTAGTATATTTCATAAACGAGAGATGCACTAAATTTAAATAAACTCAGTAATAAACTTAGGCTACTATGATGAAATGGCAAGTTCCAAAGTAATTTTTTGCATAAATGAAGTATGGCAAAAGCACGAGACTGCAGAAATTCTGGGGAAGTGTTTTGTCGGTTGAGAGGACGCTCGTCATTCCGCGCTTGGACATGCAAATCGAGAGTGGCTTCCGAAACAAAGGAAATCGTTGATTCTTTGTTGCACTTCGACCTCGGGTTCTCTGATGTCATTTGTGATGAAGACGTCCAACGTAGCTGGGTATGTTACAGTCCTTGCGAGCGGTCTGTTGATGTCCCTGCTGTTTAGGGGAAAAATTGTGCCTGTAAAGTGTAGCGATGCGAGAACACGAGTGCATCACTACGCATTCCTTTAAATTTCGCATTCACAAACATTGTTGTCTCTAATTTTACAGCTGCTATGATACTAAGCTTAGTGTAATTTTTTTTTTAAAGTATGGTACTATATCATGGCTTAGTAATGGAAAAACTCATATACCTATAGATAAGGTTCTTAAAGCTAAATATTTTCAGTTTGTGAACCTCAGATCTGTTCTTCTATCTGACTCATTTAATTTAAAAATAAAGTTTTAGTTTCGCAGTTAACAAAAGCTCGTAGTCCTCTCCTTGATCCTGTTTTTGGTGTATGTTCTTCATATTTGCGTTTTTCTTTCAATTTGTTTAGTTGCAATTAAGATTTCTTTTGGCAGAGTGCGCTTAGCTCTTCAGTGGGCTGGCATGAAGTACCATGCATGGTATGTACTAGTCTTTTTTCGTAGGCGTAGACAATAGGCTGGTAGGTCAACTTTTGAAGAACTCAATAAAATGCCACTTTTTGTGAAAATAGCACCATATGTGGAACGTTCCCCATATGGTCACGGTGGACGCTAAGGAGTTGATACCGGCGAGCAGGCATTTGATAGTCCCACCGCATTTACGAAACATTGTTTGCTGAATGCGGAATTTCTTAAGACAAAAGTGGGATAATTTGCCATGGCCTGGAAGGGATTAAAACAAAGGTTGGCTGCAAGAGGAAGGCTCGTACAGCCGGTCCAGTGGATGGTCTAACGGAGCGAGATCCACAGCCTTCATTTCCAAGCTAACTCAGGACACAACCAAACTGGTTCCTTCCTCGAAAAAACTCCGGGCACTCCCGCTAGTCTTCTTCACGGACACATCTATCTCATTCTTATGTTCTCGCTGCGCCCGTTATTTGTTGGTCCCCAGGTATTTCAGCTGAGCTTGGTTACGAAGGCTTCTCATAGTGGATCTCAAAAAGGACTGCATCTCCAGGCCTTCACTCTAAATACAAGATTCCATATACATAATTTTAAAATTTAGGTTAAAGAAAATCACCGTCACTATCTCACTATAGGCGATATTATAAAATAATAACATTTTCTGGCGCCAAGAGGATATTCTTAAAAAAGCCTTAGATGCCATAAATTCATCACACATGGAGTGAAAATCTGCAGATATTTTCTTCTTACCTGCGAGGCTGCTGCTGTTTCTATTTTATCGCATCAACCACAGCATTGTCCTTTAGCGCTTAAGAGGACTATAGGGTCATGTTTTAAAATTAAGCTATTGTAGCAAAAAATTGAGCACGTTCGATTGGGCAACAAAATTAGCTTTTGAGGCTAAACTTCCTCGAAACTTTACGCAGGTGGACTGGCTTAGGTCCACTGAATTAAGTTTCATGCCATGACCCTCATTCGGTGACCCTCGAGGTTCCCAGGAATTCAATCTTGATCCGCACAATGGAGTGTTCAGTCGGCTCGACATAATGGCATTGCGTGCAACTGGATTCAAAGTTACAAAGACAAAGCTTCTGTCAGAATTTTAGGATAAGTCCAGCCTGGAAGTTTTCGCTTCGGCGAACAATACATGTCAGAATCGCTGTCCTATATTCTTCTCATGAGGAAGGTGAAGTGTTAAGAGGATATTCAGAACTGGTTATCACCTGCGAACAAAGTCAGACAGGTGATAATGTTTTCTTCGAAGATTTAAGTATATATATTGGTCTGTCTACCCAATAAGTGGTCGAAGGAGTTGAGCTATGTTCTTGATTTTTTTCAGGGAGTCTGCTGGGCTGTCCTCGATGTCACTCATGCAAAATAGGAAAAAAATCGGATTAGCTGGCCATAAAAAATGACGGCAATGAAATTTGTTCTTCCCCAAGAAATAGGTAGGAGTTGAGCTCTGTTGATGATTTTTTGCAGGAAGTATCGAGGCTGACCTCGATGTGACCCATGCCAGAAAACTAGGATTAGCTGCGCATATAATATGACGGAGATGAAATTTGCTTCACCGCGGGTGATGGTCTTGCACCACGAGGCGCTTTAGCTAAATCCTACGAGAGTGAAGCTGTAAGATGATTTCTCTACAGAAAGCGGTGTGGAGCTGAAATATAGGGTTATATTATATAGCTTTTCATTTGCGTAGATTTGGTACATGGTTGATTTTCTCCTATATACTTGTAGCTATTCAAAGTATTCAGCAGCTAATCTTAGACCAGCTGGTATCTTTTGTTTATATTCAGCTGAAGCACAAGATTTGTCGCTTCTGCAATGTGATGTTCGTTTCCCTAAAGATTCACCGCACGCTACATTACTCTCTGCGCTAGTATCTTCGTAAGCCATGAACATCTTATTACATGCTTTTTAGAAGAGTGACTTCTTTCTCTCTCTCTTACGCTGATATATAGGGCCAGGAAAAAAGTGGTACCATGCAACAATTGTTTCCCTACAAGTTCTACAGATTTAACGAATAATTCCTGCCTCTGTGCACGAATACCTCAGCTAGGAACATGTCAGAATCGCTTCCATTAGATTTACTTCCATCTTCCTTTTACATCGTGCCGAGCTCGCGCACGTCTATCGACGTCTTTGCACCGAGAAGGCCTCCGAAAATACCCATGTCAGTTGCCTGTCAGTATGCGCAGGCGCGCGTCAAAATTTGCGCTTCTAAATTGAGCGAACGTGGCACCGCATCGTACGAACCACTTCGTAGCTCACCGGCCATGCAGGTATACAGCACTTGACGACTGGACCTGACTGGAAAAAAATCCAACCTTGTTGGCTGGTCCATGATACTCGACATCTGCGTTCCCCTAACACCGTACAGGTTATTGTTACCAGGACGAGTCTAGGAAGAATAGTTTTTGAGGTTTCCCGTTAGCTCAGGATGCCATACTGCGATGAAGCGCATGGCTTTGGGCAGGTACCTAGCTGAATTTTCAGCTGACGGTGGCAGGAAGTCGTTTTAAGGTCATGGAGCTTGTTTGTCTACCAGCCGCTCTAGTAAATGCCACAAAAAATGCAGTCTTACACCGAGGGAACGCTCTGGTAAATGCCATGAATAAAAAAACAACAGTTATACGCCGGGAGAACAGTAGTAAATGTCATCAGAGATGCGTTAACCCATTTAATATCGCTATGCTACTTCTCTGTATAGGCTATAAGCAGTGTCATGCCTGCATGATGCCAACTAATCCTGTGAGAAGCCAGTATTTTATTTGAACAACACAAGGGTGACTACCCCTAAGCCCATTAAGTATTGAAGATGGACCAGGCTGGTATGTTTTCTCTAGTTATATATATACCTATATATATAGTTCGTAACGGCGATTCTAACAACGTTATCGCTAGGAGAAACCGCCGTTTTATGTAGACTATGCCGGGTTAACTATCGTAACGTACCATTAAGTATTACTCTCAAGTACTGAGGGCTAAGCAGGAGAGTATTCTTTGCTAGATGCAGAACCTAATAACAAGCGTTTTTGCTCACAGTACCAAAGTATATCTTGCCTAAACAATTTGCTTCCATTAACTCGAGCACTTGTTCTGTGCTTATATGTATACCAGCCGTTGGTGACACCAGCTAATTCATCGTTTTATCAGTAGAATATAATAATAATTATATGCTTCTATAACATTAATCCATGCCAGTGTATATGTCGCAATGCTATGTAGGTATACTGTCTTCTCATCATCATGAGTAAGAACAATCAGTGTTATGCGTCCATTGACAATTACTGTAGAGATTTTTGTGCAGTTATCGTAATGCTACGAAGTCACCACTCTTTACCTATCGTTACTAATACGTCATAATCTTTTTTTATTTAGGTGATATCTTACTTCAGTGAACTAAAAGTTAAGACGATAAAAAATTCCGTGAGTTATTGACGATCCGTTACACTTACATAGTTGTTGCGTCATCTATACCTGTCCTAGCGGATGCGCCTGACACTACTACGGCTTTGCTTTTCATGAAATTAAATAATTGTACATGATTCAAAAACGAGTGCATGCTTATGCGCAAAGTTTTGACCTATTTTTAGGCGTTTGCCAATACAAGCTATATAACTGCTTGTTTTGCTCCCCCCCCCCAGTCATAGGCTGAGTATATATACATATGTTCATTTGTTCTCCCTTACATGACTTTCTGTTATAAGTTTAAGACCCACATGTGTGCCTAATGTATTGATGCTATTTAACATGCATTGTACTACTGGGCATATTTTTGAACCTATTGCTGCAATGCTACTGAATTTTAAATGAAGTGCTATGATTATATTATAATCATTAAAGTATAAATATCGTGAGAGAGCTGGGAGACATCTCAAATACAATTACTTTTCAAGTTGCTCCTATATATGTGGCTGAAGCTATTTCTTCCAGTTTCCCAGTTTCAACTTGTCAAATATATTTTATCTAAAATGGCAGTCATGGTTTCAACAAGAGTAACTGTTCCGGATTTTGCTGAAAACTTGAAATTTTGTGTATTTTTTGATGCTCTTTTCAAAAACAGCAACCGCGACTTCGAGAAATTAATAATACGAGGTTTTCAATTTATTTTTTCGTATCTATTACTGAAGAAAGTCAAACTTTTATGCAATAAATTTGTCTTTACGACATGATAATAACCTAACCTAAGTTGGTGTTCCGTAGAATCATGCAAACTTTCGGGTAACAAATGCATGTCTCTGCAATATCGTATCACTGAAACTACGCTAATCTCAATTTCCTGGCTTGTTCTCGTATAAGAGTATGTAACTGTAACTTAACCCTGCACTGCACTGCGTACTGAGCGCGTAACTTTATGTGGCCTTTAACTTAGAAAAAGCACTACTACACACGTAGCATACATGATACAGTACTCAGTGAAGGGTTGATTGCGATGCTTGTTACGTACAAAGCACAATTTCCCCACGTCGGTGCACACTTCCATCTAGGAGCAGATGTATGCTAACCAGCAGATATCGCGCTGCTTATAATATTCAGCCGACGAACCAAATTCAGCAGCCTCGCAGGAAAAGTATTTATTTGAAACACAAAGAAAAGATGACATTTTTAAAGTTATTATTAATATAGCCTAATTGCACTTATACTATGCAGCCAAGTGTAATAAAAAAAAATATCGGCTTCGTAGCGAACGCCTGGGTATATATATATATATATGTATATATATATATATATATATATATCCAGCTAAGGTCATATTCTCCTTCACAATCAAACTCGGAAGCAAAGTTTGTCCTTGATAGGATTTCGTACCTTGAAGCTTGAACTTCCATCCGCAAAATGCATTCATCTAATCTGGGTTAGACAGTAACGATCATATTGCCTTGGGTGAATTGTATCCTGATAACATCTATTACAGCATCGTATTCTGTTTGCATGCCAAAAATTCATTAACTATAAGCGGTGCGTGTTTGCTCAATAGAAATGTATGTCTTCCTTGTAATCATACCAGAGCAGAGCTGCTATCTAAATGATCTCAATATAGCGAGGAGGTCCTGAGGGCCAAACACAAGTGCTTACTTTCCTTCTCTCCAAACAGGTTTGGAGCTCAATTGGCGAGCAGGCAAATGCGCATCTTCAAGCCGTGTGGCAAAAACAAGATACCCGCGAATTGGGGGCGCCCTCATAGGCAATGTCTTTACGGACGCCTGGCCCGGCGGTTAGGTTGGAACGGACAATCCTCAATTTCAGTTGGGGGCGCCCTCATACGCAATGTCTTTACGGACGCCTGGCCCGGCGGTTAGGTTGGAACGGACAATCCTCAATCTCAGTTGGGGGCGCCCTCATACGCAATGTCTTTAGGACGCCTGGCCCGGCGGTTAGGTTGGAACGGACAATCCTCAATCTCAGTTGGGGGCGCCTTCATACGAAATGTCTTCACGAACGCCTAGCTGGCTCAGCTGCTAGATTGGAACGGATGATCCTCACCCTAATTGGGACTCGTTGTTTCTACGAATGTGTTGCCGAGCGGTTATTTGGCCGAGCTATCCTCATCCTCACGGATGGAACTCAGCTAACACTCAGCCTCAGGTAGCTCTCAATGTCAATCTTCTCCTAAACTACAACAATGGCCCGCTCTACAAACGAAAATGCGACTAACATTAGTGACAAATTACATCTTAATCCATTTTGTCCCAGTTAAATATCAGCAGCAGAATAATACAAAAAACCTTCAACATGGAACTGAAGCTCAGGACAAGTTAAAGCTAATGTGATTAGCTCATCTTGACAGCAGTGCTTGAAATAAATGTGCCTTGACTCTGTTAGCGGTTCAGAGAATGGATGCTTCAGCATCACATGCATGAACACAGAAAGAATTATTACCTCCGCCAAGGAGGTTATGTTTTCGTCGTGTTTGTGTGTCTGTCTCTGTGTTAGCCTGTCTGTCGCCAAGATAACTCTAAAAGTTATGAACCGATTTGAACGAAATTTACAGGGATTGTTAGGGGTATGCTAGGAGGAACAGATGATTACAACTTTTGGTGAAGATATGTTCATCCGTTTGTTTGTTTGCTTGTTTGTCTGTCTCATTTTTTCAGAGCTAAAACTCAACAAGGTCTGAATGAATTTTTATAGAAATTGATATGAGTCGTGAGGTACATGACAAAGAGTAGATGACCAAATTTTGGTAATGTTCAGTTAGTTAATTCGTTCGTTTGTCACTGTTTTTAATTTTATACTTCTTCGCCCAATAACTCAAAAAATAATGAATGGATTTTTATGAAGTTTATAGGGGTTATTATTAACGTTGAAAGACAAAAATGCTAAATTTTGGTGCAGATCGGTTAGTTCGTTTGTATGTTTGACTCATGTTTGTCTTACGCTTGTTAGCAGTATAACTCAACAATTATGAACGGAGCTTCAAGAAAATTGCACAAGTTATCACTATCAAAGGCACAGATGATTAGATTTTGGAGTTAATGCAAAGAAATTATGGTTTCAGAGCCAATTTGATTTTTTCGCTACCGTTGTCTCGTTTGGCGGAGGTATGTGCTCCCAGAGTGCTCCAGCTTATATATTTTTATGTTTTATATCTATATACTTCCATCACTAGAATAGAGGTGTGCGATGATGAATACGGGGGTGCGCCAACTAGAGTGTGATTATGCTACTTTTCTTCGGAGCGAAAAATTTGGATAGAAGTAATGCTCATGTGTAACCAAGAGGCAGAAATTCTGCTATGTTAATTTTTTCTTAGTGATACTTGAATGCCTACTTAAAACGAATAGTTCTGCAGCTGGTTACCGAGTGGAAAGCAATATTGTGTTTAGCAGGACTGAAATCGGTCCACTAAAAGACCTTACTAGGGAGAACCTTATACAACTAACCATATAGGGTCACTTGCTCAGGAAAGTGTTAAAGTTAGCAACTACACGTAGGACATGCTACACAACCAAGTACTGCTCTATGTGTGATTAGTGAAGAAAAATCATTACAAATTCTTCACCTATAGTTTTGATTGCATCACACACGAGTGATAAGTGGTAAAAACCTAGCCAAATTTAGGAAAAGCGACCTTCTGTCAAAAGGCAAAATCAAAGTCTTTCTGATCCAGCCAACTTTCTCTGCGCGTATCCATCACCCGTACGTGACTTACAGTCCACTGCCATAATATTGCTCTGCTGCAATAGGAGCGATATGTCATGTTCGAGAAGGAGGGCAATAGCCAGAATCAAGTAACACTATTCAAAAAATCAGGGTAGTTGGCAGACTCTACCTCTTTGCTGCACCTCAGGCCTTGGCCCGATTTCGGTAAACACCGCACGGGTGCGAAAATTTCACTGCCGATCCGAGATGCCAAAGAAAATGGGCGTGTCAGGGTAGGTGTGCGTGTCAGGGTAGGTGTGCGTGTCAGGGTAGGTGTGCGTGTCAGGGTAGGTGTGCGTGTCAGGGTAGGTGTGCGTGTCAGGGTAGGTGTGCGTGTCAGGGTAGGCGTGCGTGTCAGAGTAGGTGTGCGTGTCAGGGTAGGCGTGCGTGTGAGTGCGTCTCATCGTTACCTAGCCAAGGAGGTTATGTTTTCGTCGGGTTTGTCTGTCATTCTGTCTGTCATCAAGATTACTCGAAATCTTATGGAAAGCTTTCGACGAAATTTCAGGGATTGCTAGGTATGTTAAGAAAAACAGTTGATTAATTTTCTTGAAGATCTGTCCATCAGTTTGTTTGTTTGTTTGCCTCATTTTTCTCAATGCTATAACTCAAAAAGTTATGGGCAGATTTTTATGAAATTTGCGTGAGTTGTTAGATATATTACGATGAGTAAATGTTAAAATTTTTGTAATGATCCGTTCGTTTGTTCGTTCGTTTGTCACTGTTTTTAATTTCATGCTTGTTAGCAAAAAACTCAAAAAATAATGAATGGATCTTTATGAAATTCATAAAAGTTCTTAGTAATATTAAAAGACATAAATGATCAAATTTTGGTGCAGATCGGTTTGTTCGTTTGTATGTTTGACTCATGTTTGTCATAATGCTCGTTAATAGCATAACTCAAGAAGTTATGAACGGATCTTCAAAAAACTTACTGAAGCTGTTAACACCGCTGAAGGGCTCAAATGATTAGGTTTTGGTGTTGATACAAAGAAAATCATGGTATCAAAACCAATTTCAATATTCTGTAACCGTTGCCTTGCTTGGCGGAGGTATGCGCTCTCAGAGTGCTCTAGCAATTATCATCATAATTATCAAATCTTTACGCTTAAGCAACCACGGACAGGTAGTAAAACGAAAATGGAACATTATGCTACACCAGGAAGCCCGAAACGCTGCCAAAGAAAATCCAACAGAAAGCCAGTAACAGCTGATATAAAGGCTGCAGGCCGACGCGATCGGAAGCTAATGAATTCTAACCGAAAAGGACCAGGGCCGAAAACACAGATTGAACTGACGAGTTCGGCACCGCATCAACTGCAGCACGTGTGTTTCTCCTAAAGACCTTGAGAGCAGAGACAGAAGAATGCAACCAATGTCTTTCAATTTCTACACCTTATGAAACATGCTGAGTCCGGCCACTCCTCTCTTATGGAACAGATTCACCAGGTCACTTTCAGCGCACAACCAACTGGCTGAGCTAACAGGTCGGTCCAACAGACGCAAGTGACTGTCAGCGGCCGAAGCCCAGACCGGGGAGCAAAAAAAAAAGGCAGAAAAAAAGGCGTAAAAGCAACTACGGACTGCATCTTTGTCACCAAACACGAAATTTACCTTATGCAGGAGCCCAATCTTGCAGGAAGCACGAGTCATCTAAGATGATACCTTACTCAAACGTCAGCTTCTCATCAAAGGTAACACTGCGAATCTCCAAGGAGCTAGACTTCTGGAGCAAAGTGCCATCTATCTTCAGAAATGGAAGCTGTGATAAAAGTGTCCGAGATCTACTGACAATCATAGATTTAGTCTTGCTGGCATTCACTTTAATGCTACAAGCGGAGCATCATATATTAATGTGCGACAGGTCACTATTTAGACACTGGGTGACAGCATTACGTATGCTGGGCGTTGGGTGTTTTAAAAGAGCTAGTCGTGGTTCTATGGCAATAATTGCTTATTTTTGTCCTTACCCGCATAACCATCTCTTTTCAAGTGTTTCGGCCACCTCCAAGTAGAGACATTTTCAGGTATAAACCTAGTTAAAGGCGGGTTTTAACTACCGTTTTCTTTGTTTCCCGTAAGCAGTGAAAAGTGTTGGAGCGTTTTATCGCGTTCTTGCAAACACAACTGTGAAGCTGTAAAAGCAGTAATAAATATGGTAACCGTGAAGTCAACTTGCCCTGCAAGAGCCATTAGTTACATATCGGATTTTTTCCCCATTTGCAGTGAATTAGAACTAAGAAAACTGTGCACTTCGCTAAGTAAGAGAGGAAACATTACACTGCGTATGGAGAACAAAAGACAATATTGCGAACCGAGCTTTATGAACCTTTAAATTGCTAAAAAAAAAAAAACAGTGTTAGATGCTTTCGGCCTTGCTGCTCAACTAAAAAAAAAAAAAGATTATTGTGATAAATTAAAGAACTCCTTGGGCACTAACCGTAAGCCTACAATATTTACATGGGTCGCAAAGCCTGTAAAAGGCTTCCATGACGAGGAACGCTTGCAATAGGAAATCTTTGCCACAGGGCGGTGGCCAGCTCTAGGTCCGCAATCATCATCACAGTTATAACGGCCGGTGGGTGCATGCAGGGCCTGAATGGCAGAGCCTCAAGACTGCATGTCTCCAAATCTGTGACATCGTATCTTATGCTGCAAAAAGTCTAGGCGGTGCAATGTTTTACGGACTGGCAGAACAGCATGACTGTCTCCAGAGCGGTAGTAATATCACATCTCCAGCTGCAAGAAGTCTAGGCAGTTCTCTGATTTGGGGACACGCGTTGCCAAAACGGGCGGAATACAAGCGCGACTCCCGAGAGGAAAATTCGCCCTTAAGTTAGATGTCGCCCTGTTACTGTGCAAACTGCGCCTGTGATGTGCGAGATGGCCAGTTTTTGTGCTGTCTTCGGCCCAGGGCGAGTGCATGTTTGTCCTACGGATAAATTGTACATTTGGTGGTCACTCGTCTTCTTTGTGCATTTGGTGCAGCTTGGTCTGAGAATAAGTTAGTGCAATGTTTGAGAATCCATAATAGCCCCAAGCGTTGGTGCGTACAGTTAAGTATAGCGTAAGAAAAAAGAATGTAAGGGAAGAGAGTTTGTTATATTGTCGCTCGGTTAGGTTTACTCTACTCAGAGGGGCTTAGAAGTAAGGCTGTATGCGATTGTTATTTTTTTTATTTAAGCACTATAGCAGGATTTTAAAAACAGCATATATCTTTCCATAGTCCAAAAATTATATTAATACGTCTTCTTTTCAAGTACTTAATCTCCATTCAACTACTCTTCTCACTCAGCACCTCATCGGATAGTTCCTTTTCCTGCCGCGATCTTGTCATTCCTAACTGCCTAATAGCTTATTGACAATAGAAATCTCCCCTTAAGCGATCATTCATGTCCTAATTCATCGCCTTTTATTAGACCATTGAAAACATTACCTGCCAAATAGCTCACTGCGAACTGCACTCCTCCATCAGACAATGGGTTTACTGCCTTAGGCTTGGGCTGGCCAGGAAGGCCATCACGCTCTCGTTAACATCACCGGACACGATACGAAGACCTCCCTTACGACCGACTCATTCTCTTTACGCCACCTTTTCTCTCTTTGATACAAGAAGCCAGGAATTTAATTACAGGCGAAACACTTCGAATATTTCTTTTAGGCTATATAGGCGCGGCCCATGAGCTAATAGAGGCTGCAGAAGACGCTTCGCGAGCCGTAAACAAGCAAGGAAACTCAGCGGCTGATTAGAATCTTTAGGGCGACTGGAAGTGTGAAAGACAAGCAGAGCTCCTCTGGACTCGCGCTGCAGAGTTTGTGGATAAAGTTGTTTATTGATTAGCCATCGCCATAACTCATGCTCGCTCCTTTTCCGGGGCGAAAATTTGAAGCGTTCGTTTCGCATAAAGTACCAACGGTAACCTGACTTTTTGTGATAACATTCGTAGCAACATAGAACACGATCGAAGAGAGAAATCAAATGGTCAAGATGTGGGTTCTCCACAACCGGAATGGGTGTACGTACACAGCATGGCCATTGTCTTATCGGTAATAAATCGCAGTAAAATTTCGTTGAGAACAACCGATGACTTCTCTACCTAGCTGTGTGGATTGCTTTCGAGTTTGTAATGCGACTTTCAGTGAAATCAAATGTTCTGAATGCTCTCTTGTTATGTTAGTATTATTATTGAATACTTCAGAGCGTTGTGCACTAAATATATGGGACACGGCATCCATATGCCAAATATAATGGTTTATTACCGCCGGCAAGGAGCTTTTGTTTTCATCGAGCTTGTCCGTCTATCTTTCCGTCTATTTGTTTATCGCCCGCGAACAAAGTGAGAGAGTTGATAACGTTTTTGTTGAAGATTTAATTATATATATATATTTGTATATGTATATTTGTATATTTGTCTGTCCACCCAATAAGTGATCGAAGGAGTTGAGCAGTGTTCATAACTTTTTGCAAGGAGCTTGATGGGTTGCTCTCGATGTGACCTATCCAAAAAAATTGGGAATAGCTGGCCATAAAAATGACGGCGATGAAATTTGTTCCCTACCCAAAAACCCATAGAAGGAGTTGAGCTATGTTCATGCTTTTCTGCAGGGAGTCTGGTGAGCTGTCCTCGATGTCTCCCATCAAAAAAAAAAACAACTAAATATAGGATTAGCTGGCCATAAAACATGACGGTAATGAAATTTGCTCCCTACCCAAAAACAGGTAGAAGGAGTTGAGCTACCTTCATGATTTTTTGCAGGGAGTCTGGTGGGCTACCCTCGATGTGACCCATGCTAGAGAACTAGAATTAGCTGGCCATAAAAAAATGACGGCGATGAAATTTACTTCTACCACTGGTGATGGTCTTACGCCACGTGGCGTTCTAGTTTTCTATCTGTCACCAAGAAAACTCAAAAAGTTATGGGCCGATTTTTACTGATCCGTTTGTATATTTGACTGATGTTTGTTAAAATGTTTGTCAGAATAACATTTAAGTTACTAACGGTTATTGAAGAAAATTACAAAAGCTGTTATTACTGTCATGAGCCACAAATGACTAAAGAAGGTGGTGATAAAATGTAAATAGTGGTTTTAGGACTAATTTAAATTTTTTTTGTTGACGTAGCTTTGCTTGGCGGGGGTATGGGCTCTCAGAGTGCTCTAGTTGTTATTATTATAATTGTTATTAGTGTTGTTATAATTGTTACTGACCTATCAGTGCTTTACCTTTGATTAGAATGGAAACCTTACGCATGCTGCTGTCGACAGTAACAGGCATGGTTGTGTAATAAATAATCTACTATATAATAATTCATGTTGTGTTTTTATTTATTTATATATTTATATCTTTCCTGTCACACTCTATGGGTATAATATAGGAGAAAATTCAGATTTCAAAACGTAAAAAAAAAGTGGGGAACCTTGTAATTTTTTTTCGGCGAAAAAAAAAAGTTGGGTACCTTGCAAACTTTTTCTTCAGTATTAGATAGGGGAAAAATAGAACTAATAAGATAGGAGAAAATTCAGATTTCAAAAGGCGAAAAAAAAAGTTGAGTACCGTGAAATCTTTTTCTTCAGTCATTAATAACCCAATATGCCGTCATTTACAATGACGGCTCGGGACACTAGTTTACTCATAAACAGATAAAAATGATATTCGGTTTTACTCTCAGCCGAACTTGTAGATTAGAATAGATAGCTGGCAATAGATGAATTTAACAGGTCTATTCCCAGGGAGCAGTTGACGCAGGCCTTTCAGAATTGTTGAGGTGATGTCAACAAGAGTCAACTTCTATACCACTCCATACGTTAACAGCAGTACAAGTTATCGCGATGAATGCTGTTTTCCAACTTAAGATTCAAGTTATGATTAGAATCAGACTTTCTATTCTTTTGTATAGTCCTCTCACGACGAAAACCAGCGTCGGTGAAACTTTTCGAATTTTTTGTGCATTAGCATTTAATAAATAGAGCTTAACTAGCGATAGATCAATAGAAATTTGCATAATACGTGTTTATCCGAGAATATTTGATTTATGCGAGTAACTATATGAATTTGTTCTGGTCTTGATTCCCATAGGGGAAATGTGCATATCTATGTTGTGCGCATTTGGTGGATTTGCGC
>LQNS02278082.1:9770287-9795384 GCA_001587735.2 Parhyale hawaiensis | reverse complement strand
CGCAACATATATACTTATGTACGGTACTCAAGTTCCACTACTTATCATAGAGCGTAACATACATCATGAGGTTGTCCAATACAAGTAGGTACAACGTGTAAGCAAATTGCTCGCATTGAAAACTGTTACCGGAAAAGAAACGGTTCAGTAAAACCCATTAAATAAAAAAATAATAAGATATGTACTTCAGCGATGCCATCAATGAGAGTACATACATGTGCAACATTGCAGGCACTCGTGTACTTTAAGTGAAACCTAAGGCCCCATGCACACTAGCCACTTTGTAAAGCCACAAGTGGCGGCGAGACGTGGCGACTACATGTGGCTGTGTTTTGAACAGCCGGCCACATGTGGTCGCCACACCGAGATCACTATAATCTCAGTTTCAGCATGGCTGTTTTTATATCTATGCAGCAACAGTAAATAATTTCTCATCATTCACTTACGCTTTTCTGCATAATGAAAATAGTCCATGAGCTTTTTTTGCAAATACAAGGTGTAACTCGGAGGTTTGCGCTCGCCGGGCGCATTCAATGTAGTTAAAACATCAATTCACGCATACAAAGTGACTTTATAATAAATAATTTTTTACCTTTCACACAGACAAAGAAATGCTATACACAATTATTGTGCTTACGTTACCTTGTTAGAACAGCGGAAGCAGTATACGCATACTCCAAGAAATTTCCTGCGTGAGTGAGAGGCGGCCACTTGTGGTTGCCACAAGTTGCTAGTGTGCACGCTGCCGGCCACAAAACGCCGCCTCAACACGCGGTGTCTGTGGCGGGGACGAGCGACAGCTCGCTACAGTCACGAGCCTCAGACACCAGTGTGATGGGCAAAGCTTGAAAACAATAGGAACCTACGGGAGAAAATATCCCCGCCACTTTGCGCCGCCACTTGTGGCTCTACAAAGGGGCCAGTGTGCTCGGGGCCTTAAGCTCCACATCAGTCTGTGAGGAGATCGTCGCTATACGCCACATCATGAAGCGATCATCTCAGCAGCAGGTGTTGATCCATCAGTCACACGCGGAGGCATCTGGAGGTTACGTGCTGAGGGCTTATAGGTGCTCCTGCAAATTTCATGCCCCATTTATATCGTAGATAAATGAAGATTAAAACAAGGGGATGATATGTATTTAACTCTTTCGGTTTGAAAACCCGTTCAATCGATTAACAAAAACATATATTGGCTTCCGTCCTATCGATCATGCATGATTGCATACGGCCCGGCTGATGTTCGCCTAAAACAGTGGTGCCCTTATTCATCGGTATTGCCACTCTTTCCTTCTTCCCTCCCCCGATATACAGAGATTATGGTACTCACCAGGAGCTGTCCCGAATGTCTTTTCCGTAGGAGATGCTGCAACTGGCCACAGTCTCTGTTGAGATTAGTTTGTAAGGTTAGGTAGGTCGCTAAACGTCCTCTTCTGGTTTGCGAGGTACGCGACCGAATGGTGGTAAGCAACCCATACAACGGGGCTCCTTCCTTTTCCCGTGAGTGGAGGAGGGCGGGATTAACCATCCGCATTGGTGTTTCTCTCTTCTGTCTTCTTTGCTTTTCTTTTTAAATCTCTTTAACCTGTGTGGCGTCGGTGGATGAATAGCTGAACCGCGTGGGGTTGGAAATGTATTGCGCCTTATTTCCTGCCAGCAGTAGCACGCTTGCCGCTTGAGACCAATAGAACTCATCAAATTTCGCATTATGCACGAGATCTTCCGGCAGGAAGCCTAGATAAAAATCACTGTACGAATTACGAGTGATGCGCGTGTGTATTGCTTTGCTAGTAATCCTATTACAACTACTGTACTACTTCGAGGCAATGAAGCAAAAGGGGACGGCTGAGGTTGGGGAGTAAGGCGGCGACGATGGAGGTGGCACTGACAGCGTGTCCGATTCGTCCCCTTAAATTGAAAAACTGTAGTTCAATTAGCTTTAAATCTAAAAGAATTGTTCAGTCACCGTTCAAAAAATTCTACCACTGATTCCAAAAATGTGAACGCTAAAGATCTAATCTACTTGTCCGAGGCTGTAATCCTGAAATCGAACTGCAACTTACAAACGAGTTTTAGAGTTTAATCTGGTCAACAGATTACACGTGAGATCGTTGAAAAGTAGGTTCAAAGTGGTAATTCTAAAGCCCAATGCAGACGAGAAGTCGAGAGTGGCATTTTGCCAGCAAATGCTCTACCAGACTGGGCGAAAGAGTTACCCCAAGGGTGCAGTCAGCAGGATAGATCTAGACCAATGTTTTCGCAGCTTTCGAGCAATTCAAAGCAACTTGTCGTTCAATGTACCCCGTGATCTATTCACTACTACGGACGTAACGCCCCAATATTTCTTGAAGACCTGCTTTAAATGGTGACAGATGCAACTGCAACGTAAAAAGTATAAAATTAATTGGTCTTCATGCTAGGACGATGATAGCCAGCAGGAGACGTACATATTTAAGTTTTGTTTACAAGCTACAAGTTCGCATAAAATCTCTACTCGCTGAAAACTTACGTACAGTGAATAAAAAATCAGCTTGTAAACAAACAACAAAACTTAATAAATGCTGTTTTTTTATTTCTATTTTATACAACTTTTGATAATTTTACCAGAAAACATTGCTGCTACAAGCTCCATTAGCTGCTGTGTGTGCAATAACATGTTGCGGCAAGTTGGATCTACCCACAAAATTGTGCCGTCGATATTAGCGAAGATGTCGCTCGTCTGCTCACGGCTCAACGCTCTCTGTTGAAGATTAGTTCCAGTTGTAGCTAAGCGGATGGGATTATGTTGTTGGCAAAGCGCGAAACGAGAAACTTCTTTAACTAAATACCAAAGGAATAGCGAAATACCATGCCTAAAAATAGAACATTTGTACGTGTGTATGAATGGAGAGTTCAATCAAGACCCCCTACCCCTCTGGGAGTTGAAAATTCAGCATCAACTTTTCTGATATTCACATTCTGTTGCAAGGGCCCACTAACCTTGGAAGAATGAAAGAAAAAAAAGCAAGAAACAAAAACAATTAATTTTGAATGTTTAATTGATAGTTTTTTTATAATTCATGTTCTCATAGTAAACATCCAGGAGCCTATAGAACCTGATCCCAAGAGTACTTTGGTGATTCCATTACCCTGTAAATGTTTAAGAAAATTTCCTCTAAGCTGAGAAGTGCGACTGTTATGAGGGGTTTTCTATACTTTTATAATCCGGTCATTACATGACTCTTCTTATTGGAGATTCGTTGCTAGAGGCTCTCGGCCATTTTTCAGGCCGAAAATTTTACGCCATAACCTACGCTTCTCATAGCTAAATGGGCTTTGTACAAGGTAAAAAATGGTGAGGGAAAGTTGCAGTCCTGCGGCCCTACTTAAAAATAAAAATATTGCAATAACTGAAAGGGTTGCAGGGCCGCTGTACATTAATTAAATTTACAGAAAATGGGTCAGGATCACCGGCCGTAAGAACTCTAAAAATTAACCCCAAGGAAGAAAAAGTGAAGCCAGAAGAGGGCTGTAAAAGGCAGTGGTCAACTGTGGTATTATCTCCGCCAAGGAGGTTATGTGTTCGTCGAGTCTCTATCTTTGACTGTCTGTTTGACAGTCTGTCACCAAGCTAACTCAAAAAGTGATGTACGGATCTCTACAAAAATTACATTGATTGTTAGGTATGTTAGGAGGAACAGATGATTAACCTTTTGTGAAAATTAGTTTATCCGTTTGTTTGTCTGCCTCTTTTTTATGCCATGACTCAAAATTATACGAACGTATTATACGAAAGTTGCTTGAGTTGATAGGTATATCACGAAGAGTACATGACCAAACTTTTATGATGATCTGTTTATCCGTTTAATTGTCTATCTCCGTGTTTGATCTTGTGCTTGTTAGCAAAATAACTCAGAAAGTTATGAACGGATATTTATAAAATTTACAGGAATTGTTAGTAATGTGGAATGATATAACTGATTAAATTTTCGTGATGATCAGTTGGTCAGTTTGTGTGTTTTACTGATATTTGTCAGCATGTTTGTGAGCAACATAACTCGAAAATTTATGAACGAATTTTCAAGAAAATTACAGAAGCTGTTCTTACTTTCAAAAGGCACACAAAAAATAGACTTTGGCATTGATACAAAGGAAATCATAGTTTCAAAACAAAGTTGGATTTTTATAACTGTTAGTTTGCTTGGCGGAGTTATGCGCTCTCAGAGTGCTTCATAGCTATTATTATGGTATGATTGCCATTGCACTAGCAATAAATTATTCCATAGCTATCTATATTATTGTTTCTTTTGAAAATTTTCACCTACTTTCGTCTCTGAGCCGAGTGCATGTTACGACAAATAAATATAGACTTTTGTCTAATTCTCTATTTCTAAACGTAAAACACATAAGACACCACCTTTTTATCACTCTTTAAACACACTGAGCGGGTAACCTTCTACTGTTGCTACGATACAGTTATTGTGCATATACGAATATACATCGTTGATAATACTAATAATATTAATAGTACTTGTAGTCCAAATAATAGGGCATTAAGCAGCAATCACTTCACGAGGATGCCCACCAATTTACATTAAACAACACAGTTATATTAGGTGTTACGTTTGCCTCTAGCCTTGATGCCAATCTCCAAAAGCGACCGTTAATGCTTCTCTTACCATCAGTAACCCATTACTTATATGCACGAGCCCAAAGAAGCACCCGGCCGTACGTACGCCACCTATAGCGCAGCTAATTCTGTTACTTCAAGAGGCGGTAAAAAAAAATGAAGAGGCGCAAAAACTCCATGGTGGGGGTGAATGATCCGTTGTACGGCAGGCGGACTTTGGTTCATATGGCACCTCAGGCAATCGTTGCATAAATTTTTGAACCAATAGCTATAATTAGAGGCTTCATAACATCTGCGTAGTGGTATAGTACTCGGTACATCCCTAGCAAAATTTTTGGCAGCCCCTGAAGCTCAAACCATCAGGTTAGGGGCGGCGAAAAATGTAGCTAGAGAAGCCGTGCTAATCTTATCCAATTTTTGGTGTATGATCTAAACTTTTACCTCTAGATATATGGGATACAAACACGCTTGAATTTGCTTAGTGAGCACATTTTGATTGTACTGAGATAACTATACTGTATATTAGGTAACCTAGTAAGCTCGTGCGCTTTTTATTGTGAATTTTCCAGCAGAAAAAAAAAACAAGAATTATCTTTCTTGCCACTTACTTTTCGTGATATAACTAACAACTCATGTAAATTTCATATAAAATCGGCTTTAACATTTGAATAATGACATTGAGAAAAATGAGGCCGACAAACAAACGGATGAGCAGATCTTCACTAAAAGTTAATATTCTGTTCCTCTTAACCTACTCAACAATCCCTGTAAATTACGTCAAAATTCGTCCATAACTTTTTCAGTTATCGCGATGACAGACAGAACGATAGACAGACAAACTTGACAAAGCGTTATTTGTCAATATTTTATGCTCTTGGTTTTATTTTAGGTGTTTGGAAGTTATGTATTTGTTTACGAAAACATTGTACTTGCGCGGTTGAAACGCTTGTATTCCGCTCTCAAACTCCTACTGCTTTACAGTTAAGCCTCTTAATTTTTACTGCGAGAAATCTCACCCCTGCCGAAATTGCTTAATTGTACTCCCAAGCTCATCTGCTTTAACTGCAGCTTTTGGGTTAAGGAAGCAATTTTACCAAGCAAAACTAGCAACTGTTCCTCATGTACTGCACTTTTCAAACGGGACGCAGGTCTTCTTTTCAAAATCTGCGTTTGTGAGCATAGTTTTGTACTTCCAAATGACCGGCTACGCGTGCACTTCGTAGATCGCAGACTCTGCAACAACCTCCGTGTGTGCTCAAAGTGTTAATTTTGGTGTAGTTGGTGACTGGGCAGGAGGCGATTTTTTGCCGACCATGGCCGCGGCGGCGGCTCTAGGACATGCACGTACCGCAATGCCCTCAGTCTGTTTTGAAATTTAAGTGTTGGTATACATAGCAGACTTGAGCGTGGCCACTTTTTGTGGATAAGAGGCAGTTTGGCTGCAGGGCCCTGAAGAACACCATGATTATTAGGGCGGTACTGTTAAGCTCGGGCCCGCAACATTGCTGTTGATGACGGATCTCTAATTAAAGGAGCCATTAATGCTACTTGGTACTCTATTTTGTACCTAATTAGCACCGTAAGCGCGCCGATACATCGCGCCCATTGTATGCTTCTAAGATGGATCTCAATTTATCAAAGGTAAGTAGGCGTTGTCGGGGAAATATTTGGAAAGCGTAGTTAGACAAGGAGTATTTTTTTATGGCTCCAGATCATTGATGCAGAAAAGGTGCAATAATAATCTGAAGTGCAGAGAATCACTCTGAGGTTTATAGCTGGCCATAAGTCAATATAAACTAGATATATTAGCGGACCATGTTTCGAATATCAATTGGTGTTCAAAAAGGTACGTGCTCCTGCCGTTTGTGATGGTTATAGTCTTACGCATTCATAGATAATTGTTGCAAAGTAGTAATACAGTGCGACCAGTTAAGAGACTACTGATTTAAAATTGATGTAATTCATTTATTTCGTAATTTTGTTACTGAGATTTTGAGATTACGACTACACCATGTATTGAAACTCAGTACTTAAAAACAACTTTGGGCTGCTGATGTAGGTTTGCTCGCTATCACTTTCTGATTAACTTTTCGAGGTGTGAAACTGAAGCGGATTTTTCAGAGTAAAAACAAACTGGCACTTTTGCGCCACATGGCTGTGCTATAGATACGAGGCCTGTATAAAAAGTTTTATGCATCGCCATATAAGAAGCGTTGGTGCATGGCCAAACCTATGATTAATTGAAGGTACAGATAGTACAACCTTTTGTAAGCATTACTGCCAAATTTTGAGATTCTAAAAAGTTGAATCCCTTTTAGTTTTTTATGCTTAAAACTATTCTGACTCCATTCTTATTTCGTTTTCAAATTATGATTAACAACAAATCCATACCTCACACCAGCAGTGGTTGCTACTCGGCAAAGGATCGAAACCGATTGAAAGTCTTCTCTACTTGAGCTGTTATTTTAGGACACGTTCGATCGGGTGATAGAAGTCGATTTAAGGCAAGCCCGGGTAACTTGTAAGGCGTCAGACAGGAGCTCTGGCTTTGCCGATATGAATCGTGCTGCCAACTTCAAAGCAAACGAGCTTAAGTTGAGTGGGCTGGAAACCCCATCTTAATGAGCAGTATTGAGTTTCTAAAAGTCTCAATGGCAACCGATGGAGGGCAAATGTCTGAAACTCAATGCAAAGGGCCAAAGCCATGTCGCACGTGTCTATAGTTTTAGACAAGTTGAGCCTCGAAGGCTTAATTTGGGCGCCCAGTCGAACATGCCATTAATCTTCGATACTGCATGTTAACTTTGAAGAAGAAAGGTATTTTCAAATCCAAGGCTGACAATATTACCAAGCGGTAGGTTTTGCCGTTCAGATGCTACTGCCCGAAGCTCATGCTGGAAGAGTCAAAGAAAACGGTAATGCCGAGTCCGACAAAGTGTCGAAGTCCGGGCGACGCTACGTCGCTTTTGATCGTGTCCGAACTCTTCACTCTGAATTTATGGCCCCTGTAGAGTTACCGGCAAGCAGTCTTCACTTTACAACTGCCTCATAGCGATCTCGTAACTGACTTACTAGGCCGCAAATAGCCCTAACATTGAGCAGTCTTGCTTGCTCATGCGGCGGGTGTTGCAAATTCGGCCAGAACTAATTCGAGGCACAGTCATCTTTTAGCGGGTAAAAACTTCAGCTTCCAGGTGCCGGTAACAAGGCGTGTTTCACAAGCGCGTGGAAGCAATAAGTAAATAAATAAATAAATAAATTTTATTTAGAACACAATGGGTTCACAAAATAAGCTTACAAGCTCACATGTACAAACGAAGTAACCAAAGTTCAACCCAGTGACTAGGCCCAGTTACAACTATTAGTGGCCACGCGCCATGAGAATAAATAGATACACTCAGCCTACACCTGCAAACACGAACGGCATTGAGCAGCTCAATCTCATACAAAATCACAGGTAATAAACGAGAGAGTACGAGCTGTTCGCTGCGTTGGTACAGAAAATTTAACAGATTACCCCTTTACAGTGTGTTGAGACACACCGTTTTATTTTAGCTGGCCTGGCCAAGGGGCTTGTAACAATCATAATAATACAAGTTGCACGCAGAGCTCAGACCCCAGTATACCAACAGGCTCACATATAGTCCTACCGTACCTCGAGCAATCAAAAGGAAATAGTAGGACTACAGTAGGAAGACAGAGATAAATCAGCTCACGTCTGCGTGCCGTGAAATGGAAGCTTAGAGAAGTTGCAGGTAATAGGCCAATCAGCTACAGGTCACTCTGATCATGGAGGTCGTTGCCTACATAGAGAATCCTAACCCACCGCTCCTTGAGCGCCGAACTCTGATAACTTGAATTAAAGCATATCCCTTGGAGCATTGAGTTACCAGACTTTCAATGCTTGTGCTGTGTGTCACAGCTTTGTTTAATTGGGCAGTATATATCAGAGGCAACCTAAGTTAAATACGTTAGACTGCTACTGCAGTCACAAGTAACCAACTTAGAACGAAGACTGCATGACAGATTTTTCTGCACAGTTTGCATCTTTTGGAAAATATGCACTGCAAGGACTTACATTGCAAAATTACCATTGGATCGAATAACAGAATGGCTGTAAGCCTGCAAAACAGGTGGACCTAATTGCAAAAAAGACAGGTGGATCAAAGACGGCAAATGTCATTTTGTAGCTAACTCATGCACCTGCCGACTGCCCTGATCTGACCGAGCAATACCGGAGAACACCTTATTGAGCTCGTTTGTAGAAATGGTCGAGCTTTATCATTAGAGGTCCTGAGAACGTCAACGTATGCATTGAGAGTTAAAAGTTGCATACGCTACGATTGGACTAATGTAACTGATCAAATCGAAAAAAGCTAAGCACGTTCATGAATCGCCGGCACTGGGAGCAACGCCATCCACAACTTCGAACCACTACTCTATGACTTATGGAGACCTAATATCTTTCTGCCTTAGTGGCAGTTTTGATCCAATATCTTTCATTTCCACTCTATCTTGACAACTCAGAGCCCTATCTGGTCTACTCCAACTGATCTATTATACATATAGCCATCCAATTGGCTGCCTTTTTCAGCTAGACTTTTATTTTGTTTATTTATTTTCTTAACTTGGCATAATGGCAGAAGTTCGGAGAAGACTGGTGCCTGGGCCTTGGCTTTTCCCCAGAAATGGGCCTGTTGGTCCGTCTATTGCCAACTATCTAATCTAAATGCTGTTGGCATCATTGTAATTGATGGCATAGCGGCACTGACGGAGTGAATCGTTAATGCTTGCAGTGAGTTGCGTTTGTTTGCTCTCCGATTTAGCCTCAGAACAAAGAGCTACATGGACAGAGTTGCGACGAGCTGGACGGTAAATTATCCTTTATTCACGTTAAAAAGTGGGCGCCATAACCATTTATCTGATTTTCTAGTAAACTGTTCTTAGTAGTGGTAGGTTAGACAGCACTGTAGTGGTGGATTCATAGCATTTAATTTTAACGGGCACTCACCTTTATATCTCAGGAGCCATTATAAGGCAGTAGACGTTAACACAGCGAAACTCGTATGCCCCCAATGGTCGCTTGTAGAAAATTGCTGCTTCGCACATTGTCGTGATGTCGGACTTCATACCCTAAGCCTTGGAATGAAGTCTTGTTTTGTGGCGCTGAGGCGTCAGCATTTCTCTCCCGGTCATAATCACAAGGGCTGAAGGATCCAAGGCTCCGAGCCTGGTCAGGCTTGGGGGATGGTAGGAGGGCGTAGTTATCGAGAACCTCTCGTCGATCACGTCATAGCTTAAACAATCTGTGGTAGACTGTAGCTATACACTCACTCTATGCCCCGGAGGGCATCTTCATCTGCAGCATGAACCAGTGCGTGGAGGTTCTTAGTTGGAGAGTGCGGTCACTGAGCTCCTGTCACTGACTCCCCTCACGAAGTAAAAAAAATAGTGTGGTAATTCTACCTCAAATTATACTTTATGGCACTTGGAAACTGAAAATGACTATCAGTTAAATTTAAGTGACGTGAACCCCGTACCTCAATAAACTCCACACCTCACTAATTATGTTGAAGAGCCGATTACTGCACTAGTTTGCTGTACTTTTATTAGATTATAAAAAAATGTGACATGAAACAAAATAAAAGGTACGGTATAAGTTAACCTTGGAGGAAGTTTTATTTAAATCAGTGAGATTGTCATTGTATGGCACAGTGGACAATGGTATGGCCTCTTTCTGGAGATAGTCTACGCTGTTTTTTTGTGTACCTGTTGGATTGTTGGATGACTTAGTAAAGAGTTCCTGTAATTTTCAACCTGACTTGCAGGCCAAGAAGATATTTTCTAGACAGAAGTATATCTTTCAAGAAATAATTTTTACTTTACAACGAATTCATGATGGCTTCGGAGCAAATCGAAAACTTGCAGTAAATTATTCAACGTACTTCATCCTTGACCTGTTTTAAGTTTGAGCATTACGACCCCATCAGCACAACCCACTGCAGATGTTATAACATCGAGCCTCGCTATAAGTTGCCTCGTTATATTTATATGCCGACGACGTTACGCAGTGCAAACCGATGCGGTCAGCACCACAGTATTGAGGTACTTATTGGTGCCAAGCAAATTTAGCATCGGGGTCAAAAAGTGTCAAGTCTTTCACGCACAAACCGCTTGCATGATGAAGAAATGATCAAGCGCGGTCAATACTTACGTTATTGTCTGACAAATCTGTAGCCCTACAGTAGCAATGATTGCCTAAATCCGTATATAGATATTCAGGAAATTATTCCGGCCCTTCGCTACGTTGTTTTTAAACTTGCCTTGGAGTGCACTGAGCCCTACTCATCCTCAGTCAGCTGCATGCAGTACGAATTCTCAAATGACTTCTAAAACCTGCTAATTTCCCTGACTTATTGCCAGCGGTACCTTTAAGATTGAACTCGATACTGGCAAATAAATACCGCGTTTCTTTTGTATCGATTAACCGCTTACGCAACACCTGCAGTGTACTGACAACCGGTGCTGAGATTGAGAATTCGATATGCGGAGGACGCTCATGAAGATGTTCTCATTTGTTGACTTGATAGCCGATAGCCTCTTTCGGTGATTGTATAGGTACTGTAGCATGGGGACTTACTGAGATGTAGGAATAATAAACGCGCCTATGGATTAATTTAGTCACCTATGCAAGCTGAACTGGACATAGTAGGTCCTAATCTAGCCTAACATAAGCTCATTTTGTCTAACTACCTAACACAGATTTTCAGGTAGGTCACAGAGTATACCGGGACGCACTGGCGTCAAACTCGCCATGCGTTATGTACGTTTGTTTACGGGTATCGGTGTGCGTGCCGGTGGCGCTCAAGTTCGTGTGCTGATCCTGCTCGCTGTATCGCAGATTAGGTTAGTTTAGGAACGGTTAGGCAAGGTTAGGTTAGGTGAGGTTAGATAAGGTTAGGTAAAGTTATTTTAGGTTAGGTTAGGGAACGCTAGGTTAGGTAAGACAAGGTTAGGTAAGGTTTGGTTAGATTAGATAGTGCTTATTGTAGTGCTTCTGGTGATTGTAACGCGGCAAGAAAGCTCACTTGAACGCACGCACAGTGACGAGCGTACACAGAATGGCGAGTTTGACGCCAGTTCTTACCGGCACCGGTCTTACTGAGTTACGCACCGAAACTCAAGGGTTTTTATATTCATTATAAAATATTCCAGCAAATTTTTTTAGAGCCTTAGGTATATTATAACTGCATAGCCTTACCCTAGCATGACTGCATTCATTTTCACTGTTTCCTACACTATTTAATTACTCTATCCAGTGATTCAGGATTGAATTTGAGGTGGTCTCAAGCCTATGAGGTTTGCAGTTAGTGTCTGAACCTAGATCAAAACTGGGGAAGCGAATACTTAAAAGTAAAGTTGCCGTCGTGTCACAGCTAATTATGTTAGATTATCTCAAACCAAGTGGACGGAGCAGGATAGCTTAAATATATATTTAGTATACTAGCCAGTTAGTTTCAATCATCAGTCAAGTACGTTCTGGCGCTTAGATAATTGAGTAACGTTCAGCTATAGTGCGTGACAGTCAAAGCTCCTCGGGCTTAGTGAATGTTTCGAATGTTATAAAGCTTCTCTACGCTTTACAGTGTTATTGCACTTTGTTCATCTTATTCAGCACATGATGAAACTTTTTAAATTTCTAGTAGAGCATTTTACACTATGTCCTGGAATAAAAATCATGCGAATTAAAAATTTCGCATATACTGTACAATCGCGTATAAGTTTGCGATTTAATTTTATATAGCACAGGCACTGTTCCTTGATTTAATCTTTCTTTCGCTACCATCAATGCCATTAAAACTTGATAAGAAGTACCACAAGAGAAGGTTCATTACCATGCCTGGCGCGGAGATATTATCTCAAGAAATGGAGCACCGTACGCCCGAGCGCCGCCCCCTTGAGCTAAGTGCGAAGATGCACCGAATGTTTCCGTTAGACCAAAAGTTAACTAATATTCAGTGGCGCCCGCAGCTGCCAATACATCTTCTTTGGAGTCTAAAAGTACATAGCCGAGGTCCGGTTATTCGCGGGTAAAAAAACCCTCGTCCGTAAGACCGCTGTAGGATACCAGGCACAAAAACCAGGGCGGGCTGGCTTAGAGTTATTAGAGTGAAGGGATGCGCAGCGGTTTCTGTAGGGCATGATGAAGAGCGCCGGTCAGTTGGGAGGGTTGCTGCACCCCCAGAGTGCCTAGGGAATGATGAAGAGCGACGGTCAGTTGGGAAGGTTGCTGCACCCCCTGAGTGCCTAGGGAATGATGAAGAGCACTGGTCAGTTACGTAGCTGCAAGTGTTGCTGCACTTCATATTGTGTGGGGAATGAAGAAGTGTTGTAGGGTATGATAAGCGAACCGGTCAGTTGCGTAGCTGCATGTGTTGCTGCACTTCCGAAAGAATGAGGAGGTGCTGTAGGGCATGTTGAAGAGCACCGGTCAGTTGGAAGTCTTGTAGTATCTTGGTATGCGTAGGTAACGAAGAGATGCTATCGGACTACCTGAAGTTGCTGTCCATCCTAGGCAAGATGATTCTGACTGCGTAAATTTTGACCATGCTAGCCTGACCTCTTCAGTTATTGAAACATGACTGATGTTGACTGCGCCAATCCTGCTACGTTAATCCCGCTCACGCCTGCAGCTGGTATAGCATAAACTATATAAGCAGCGGCTGTTCCTAGGTACGACAATTCTGGTCACACCAGTCCTATAGTCACGCCGATGTCTACTTCGCTGATTCTGACGACACCACAATCGCCGCGAGGTGCATCGGGAGGTGCGCTAGAGGTCTCAAGGACGCTTAGAATTTCAGCGTTTTCAACACTCAATGTCCACTGTGAGGACACTGACCTAATCATCAATGGGGACTGTCGTAGGGGGAGGGCGGTGCAGTAGTCGTTTTTGTGCCGCTTGACTTTTGGCGTTATACGTTAGATATCCTGCACTCTGAAAGCAAATACTTCCGCCAAGCAAAGCAATGTTAACGAAAAATTCAAATTAGTCCTGAAATTAGGATTTCCTCTTTATAATCACTAAAGTTTGGTCATTTGTGCCACTTGATAGTATTAACATTTTCTGTAATTTTCTTGAAGATCTGCTCGTAGCTTTTTTGAGTTACAGTATATTCTGACTAATATTTTAACAAACATTAGTCAAGCACACAAACAGATAAACCGATTATCACAAAAATTTGGTCATTCGTGCCTCCTAACAATTTTAACAATTCCTACAAATTTCATTAAGATCCGTTCATAACATTTTGAAATATGATACTGACAAACATATAAACAAGCATAGAGAGAGAGACAAACAAGTGGACTAACAGATCAACAAAAAAATTGGTCATATATACCTAGTAACAACCCCAACAATTCTTAAAGTTTCATAAAGATCTGCCCATAACTTTTTGAGTTATGCTACAAAGAAAACGTAGGCAGAGAAACAAATAGTTGAATGTATCTTCGCCGCCAAAGTTAATCCCCTATTCCTCGTATCATACCAAATAATCTATGTTAATTGCGTGAATATTCGTTCTAAAATTTTTGAGTTGTCTTTGTGACAGACAAATATACAGACAAACAGGTAAACTCAACAAAAATATAACGTCATTGCCGGAGGCCAGATATAAAGAAACGATGTCATAACTGAACACTCATCGTCGTTCATCTGAATGACAGACGCTTCTACTTGTACACCACGACAAAAAAGTTCACTCGCAGATTGTGCTCGTTCAAGTAATCGAACACTTTGAAATGAATGGAGTGTGAATTCGGCTCAATAGCTTCATGATTCGGGGTGTGAAGGTGTTCAATAAAATGCTCCGGCATTTTTGGTACACCACTTGCACTGCAGCTGTTAAGTTTAAAAACTTACAGGGCTCTCGCTTGCTACAGTGCCAGATAAACCACTTGTAAGCGGTCACGTTCATTGTAGTGATAACTCGCTTCCAGCCCTCCCGCTGGCTACGGAATGTAATGTCACTTCCGAACAAGATGGGTTGCGTAAATAACACCACCTGGACCTCGTCCGAAGAACTTCTCTGGTAGGTATTGATAGCGCTCGCAGCAGTATAGGTGAACAGAAGCAGCGGCGGATTCTGGTTATGCATGTCCTAACGACACCGAGATTCGATACACCGATCCCGACCACGCCTGCAGCAGTGTAGGGTGAAGTGGAGCAGGAGCAGATCCTGACCACGCCGATCCTCGATACACCGATCCTGACCACACCAGCAGCAGTGTAGGGTGAAATGGAGCAGGGGCAGATCCTGACCACGCCGATCCTCGATGCACCGATCCTGACCACACCAGCAGCAGTGTAGGGTGAAGTGGAGCAGGGGCAGATCCTGGCCACGCCGATCCTCGATGCACCGATCCTGACCACACCAGCAGCAGTGTAGGGTGAAATGGAGCAGGGGCAGATCCTGGCCACGCCGATCCTCGATGCACCGATCCTGACCACGCCAGCAGCAGTGTAGGGTGAAGTGGAGCAGGAGCAGATCCTGGCCACGCCGAAGGGAAAATGGACAGTAAAGTGAAATTCTTCCCTGAAAAGTGGAGTCGCTGTCGCGTGAAGGTGAAGGGGGTGCGCACCCCCAGGGTACCGTGACGCTGCTGCCGTGCTTGTATCTATAGTTCATAACTCAGCAGTGCAGTGACCGAGCTCGATTTGTGGTGCTTGCTATTACTCCTATCATTTGAATCTAATCTTTTAGCATTTATCATAATACAGCAATTGCATAGACATGCACTTGTACCTATAGTTGATATTTCCGAAAGTTTGCATGTCATCATCTGCAAATAGCAAAGATTCCTTCCCTTATATTTTTCAAAAAGTTCTGAAGGTTTTTTGATATCACAGCGTAAATAAGTGGGAAACTCAACTTTAACTTGAAGCAGCACAAATAAGTGCCGATTAAGTTCAACTGAGCAGCGCGTATCATATTGCTGCATAGGATGAATTACCGGTATGCAGGCATGGATCTGAATAACGCTTTTAATATTGCCGCATGGGATTAAATATGCAGGCATGGCTTTACTGTTATTCTTTTAAATTTAGGTATTCCGCCGCAAGAATAAGTACAGCCTTGTTTTCATCTTAGAAAATTTCATTAATGTTTTAGCTTGACATTCCTTTTTAATGCTTTTTGAAAAATACTCGTTTACAATTAGAGAGTTTGTCAAAAGCTTACGTACGAACTCGTATAAGTACTCGTCTAATGCACTTTCCTACATAGTTTGTTAACATAGGCCTACATTGCTAGTCACGGTTATACTAAGTATTTTTCAACTTGCTGTTAGTGATTTTTTTTAGAAAATTTTTTTATTAAGAAAATTTCATTCCACTACCGAGCTACCAGAGTTCTTACTCGTTGCAATAAAACTATAAGGTACGATATACAACTGCATTGCGATCTCCTTCATGGTTTTTCCAGCAAAGTCCAGAGCTTCTGCAGACTGCAAAACGCGTCACACTATATATAGTGATGAAATCTGTGGCACAAGACAGATAAATGATCGTGCCGCAGCATGGAGTCAAGCTTTAAATCGTACCTCGTGAAAGAAATCATTCTATTTAGGATATAATGATATTATATCACTTGAAAGCACTACAGCCACTTCCCAGTTATAAATTATTGGATATTCTTCACAAGCTTACGATAGAAAGCCCCACCAGAATGTTAAATAGTACAGTGTCTAGACTCTCTTATACTGCACCTACATTTAGAAACTGCGATAATAGCAACCTATCATTGCGGCCTATGGAATTACCATGCATCGCTGGGCACAACATTAGTTATTACCTTTGCTCCTATTGGCATCACCTACCATAGTGACCGGGGGCCACTGTGAACTCCAATTGTACTTATGCTCTGTACAATGATTTTGTGCACTATTGAAATTTGTTTTAAAAATGGGTGCTCTACTTTCAGTCGGAATGGAGAACATCTATTCTGACTTCTATCATACTTGACGTGTTTCCTTAATTTCGGTAGGTCACTAACCATACAAATCTGCCACATGGCAATTTCTATTTTGAATTAAGACGTCGCTCTAAATCTTTTTTTTTAATACCAAAACACGCCAACATTTCCGAGCGTTTCTCAATTTACATGGGTGCACCATACTGTCATCAAAAAGTCTTTTTACGCATCTACCTCTCACATGTGTTCTAAATAAGCTAGAGAAATAATATTATTTCCCACAAAGAACGCTGTAATTTTAGCAACCCAAACAGCTCTCTTCAACTCCCTTTGATTTAAAATAGAACTTTTATACTTAGTATTGTTAAATAATTGATTAAACCGTACATATTTCCTGAACGTAATAATTATTGGTGAAAAAGTAGAGTCGCAATGTCCCTATTAGGAAATCTACACGCACTTGTTCGTGCTGTAGACAAATCTTCATTGTGAGCCAGAAGAGCGTACAGCTGCTGTCGGCCACAGATTGTCTGACAATGGCGTAATAAACGGAGGAATAATTTTGCAATTGCACCCCGCCCTCATCAGTCAGGTCGTTTGTCTCATTATCTGTCTGTCTGTTCGCTGTCTTTTAACAAGATAACTCAAAAAGTATGGACGGATTTTGACAAAATTTACAGGGAATGTTAAGCGTGTTAGGAGGAACAGACGATTACCTTTTGGTGAAGATCCATTCATCCGTTTGTTTGTCTGTCTCATTTTTCCTAATGCCATAACTCGAAAAGATATGGACGGATTTTTATTAAATTTGCACGAGTTGGTAGGTTTATCACGGAATGTAAATGAACGAATTTTTATGATGATCTGCTAGTTCGTTCGTTAGTTTGTCGCTGTTTTTAATGCTATGCTCGTTAGCACAATAACTAAAAAGTTATGAATGGATCTTTATGAAATTTGCAGGAGTTGTTGGTAATGTTAAAAGACATAACTGATTAAATTTTGGTGATTATCAGTTGATCTGTTTGTGAGGTTGATTATTGTTTATCAGAAAGTTTGTTAGCAGTATAATGCCGATGCCACACGCTAGTCAATAGAACGGTTATCGTTATCTTTTCGTCCGAATGGGTTGATACGTCCATTTACATTGCACACACTTGCCAAGAATTTTGAGTTATAAATCCCTCAAAATATAATGATATGTCCGAAAGCCAACTAACGGCACTTGCGGAGCAACTTGAACTGACGGTAAACATTTTTATACCTTTTTCATGGCAATCTCAAAGCTGTGTTTACGAGATGTCTAGCATAACTTTCGGACAAAAAGATGACGATATTCGTTGTTTTGACAACAGGGTGTCATGTCCATAACTGAAAAAATTATGAACGGATCTTCAAGAAAATACTGAAACTACTAATACTGTTAAAAGGCACAAATGATTAGATTTTAGCATTGATGCGAAGAAAATCGTGGTCTCAGAACCAATTTGAATTTTTCGTTGCCGTTGCCTTGCCTGGTGGACGTATGCGCTCTCAGAGTGCTTTAGTATGTATTATTACAGTCNGACTATGGCGTCATAGACGGAGGAATAATTTTCCAATTGCACCCCTCCCTCATCAGTAAGGTCGTTACCCACCCCCCCCCGTACTCCCAGCAGGCTATCACGCACAGACTTGCTGACAATGCACAGTCGAACAAAAAATTTTCTTCCTGGCTAGGGAAAAGAACGTCCAAATTCGTGATAACGACTGAGACAGCACCCCTGTTCACCGCACCACTGGAGGTGTAATGGCTTCTAATGTCTATTGGCGTTGCCCAGCGCCTTTAAAATTGCGTTTATTTGATCGCAGTTTCTTAAAAACTAGTGGATTGGGTTCTAACATAATAAAAACGCAATAAAAGTTTCTACAATCGAGCATATTCTAGCCTCACACAATGTTGTAAAAATGGGCCATTGACTTTTAATCTGTTTAAAACGCATGGTGCACAAAGATTAGCCTCTGTTGGGCCTCAAAAGTAAAGTGTTCTTAAACTCTTTATTCTAATTTCTACGTCAAACAACAACAACCACAATGTTCCAGTATTTTAGCATTAAGGCCATGCCTACTTGGAATCCTATCACTCACGCGCGTTATTATTGCCTCCGCCAAGGAGGTTCAGTTTCCGTATGGTTTGTCTCTTTATCTGTCTGTTTGTTTGCTGTCTTTTAACAAGATAACTCAAAAAGTATGGACGGATTTGGACAAAATTTACAGGGAATGTTAAGCATATTAGGAGGAACAGACGATTACCTTATGGTGAAGATCCATTCATCCGTTTATTTGTCTGTCTCATTTTTCCTAATACCATAACTCGAAAAGATATGGACGGATATTTATGAAATTTGCACGAGTTCTTAGGTTTATCACGGAAAGTAAGTGAACGAATTTTTGTGATGATCTGCTGGTTCGTTCGATAGTTTGTCGCTGTTTTTAATGCTATGCTCGTTAGCACAATAACTAAAAAGTTATGAATGGAACTTTATGAAATTTACAGGAGTTGTTGGTAATGTTAAAAGACATAACTGGTTAAATTTTGGTAATTATCAGTTAATCTATTTGTGAGTTTGATTATTATATGTCAGAATGTTTGTTAGCAGCATAATGCCGATGCCCCACGCTAGTCAATAGAACGGTTATCGTTATCTTTTCGTCCGAATGGGTTGATACGTCCATTTACATTGCACACACTTGCCAAGAATTTTGAGTTACTAATCCCTCAAAATATAATGATATGTCAACTAACAGCACTTGCAGAGCAAACTGAACTGACGGTAAACATTTTTATACCTTTTTAATGGCAATCTCAAGGCTTGGTTACGAGAGTTCAGCATAACTTTCGGCCAAAAAGATGACGATAATCGTTCTTTTGACAACAGGGTGTCATGTCCATAACTGGAAAAATTATGAACGGATCTTCAAGAGAATTACTGAAACTGTTAAATACTGTTAAAAGGCACAAATGATTAGATTTTAGCATTGATGCGAACTTTTAGCACCAGAGTCTTGGTTAAACTTAAAAAGCAACGGCAACGGAACGGACCACCTGCATACGCGAGAGTCTCACGAAATCATACATAATAATGTCACTGGTGAATTTGAGACGAAAGCGGTGCTGTATTGGCAACAGTATGAGGCTCTATTCCTGATACTGCACCCTGAGAGTACTGTTTCTTCGAAGGCTCAGCTCCTCTCAGACTGTTGTGAAAGTGGTGTTATGCTGTGGGTGGTGGGTTTCCACGAAGACTTTAATTAATAAAACACCAAATTCAGACGTCAAGATTCATGTGCCATACAAACGTGAAAGCGCATAGCTCAAAATTTGATTCCTCCGAAAATAAGTTCGCCGTGTGGACATTTTAAACAACACTTTATAGCCTCGTGGAAGTTAAATGGTGGGCGAAATTGGTTCCTGTATACAGTATGTAGTCGGTCTCACGGTATTAACCCTATATGGACCAATTGAAATGCGAATTTCTCAAGGATACATTGGTTAGGAAGGATGCAGGTCCGCAAACGATTAAATTATTTCGTTCAGTGACTCGCTTGAGTCGATGTATCAGGGTCGTCTGAATTGGTCCCAATGAATATTTCGGCCGCCGTGTAAGAGTTATTTTACGTTTTTCATTTCTGTGCGCCCAACAATGCTGTTAGGATTGTAGAACATTATGCGAAAATCAAAGTTTAGAGAGAGCAATGGCTGTTACTTACATAAGAGATCAATACTATTTTTTATGGGCTCTGGCAATGAGTCGGAGAACTGACTGGTTTTTTGAAAGAAGTGTGGAAATGATGAAAATAGCTTTAAGGGACCATCAATTAGAACACTCGACTGTTGCTACGTCCTGCAAGCAATCGATGTATACGTGGCAGATATTTTTACGTAAGTCTCAATTAGAAAAAGTATTCACCACTGGATAATTCCGTAATGCTAATGGTCCAATTAAGAGACGGGACATATGGCTTGAATTCCATGGTACGGGGATCCAGTGGCTGAAGTGACAACTTCACTTGAGATACACACTGCCATACATACATGCACTTATCGAAGCCAGGCACTTATTATTGGTAAAATAAATATAATGTCTCATTTTGGTCCGTATTTCCGTATTTTTCGCATTTTTTGACGTTAACTCGCTATAACAGAGACGTGCATAGCGAAAGTGAAAAGAATAAGTGGTCTTGATCACCCACTCTAACAACAAAACCTGCATGCACTGGTTCGTGCTGCAGATAAAAGCCTGCTAGTACTGCCCAGAGGACTGTACGCTTGCAGAACTGATCGTATGCAAATCTCATAGCTCTTTCTGGTCTAATTTTCATACGTTTTATGAATATTAGCTCCCTAAAACTGGCTTGTTCGATCCAAGTATTTTACCCGATTCTGGCAAAGGATAAAAAGTAGTCATATTTTCATGCTGCGAATTTGATAGACGAGCTGACTCGAGCATTAATATCTTCTGCATAATTTATCAACTTACAACTAGTATTGCATAATTTTTTTCGTGTGTAAAAAATTGCTATTTAAGATAATCGCAATATCGATCTTGTAGCTTTCAGTTCTGTCTATGACCACTGATTATCTTATGCCAGAAAATTCGCTCTTTTGCGAGTTGAGATCACTCCACTCTACAGTATTTTCGCATTTTTGTTTACACGCATGTTTTATTGAATACCAATGCGCCTATTAGGTCCGATATCTAACAACACATTCAAACAGAGTTATAACAAATTCGCGATGCAACTGTACTCATACATATAATTATAGTTTGTTGCCAAAAAAAGTTTCACTACTTTTTCTAGCGGCTATTTGTAGATATATTATTGTTTGTGTATTCTAATTTCCGATATCTTCATATTTTGTACTGTAATATACATCTGCGTGTAATAAAGATATCAAGCCCGGTGAGGTCTTGTTCACTTTTATCTGAGCCAAAGATATTGAATCATCGTTGCCGTTGTCGAGTGTCAGAGTGGAATAGGTAGCTCCCAGGTCCATAATATCTCTCATAGCCTTTCACCCATTACAAAATAGTACTTGTTGTATATGATGAAACAGTAATTATTTCAAACTTGCTTAGTGCATTAATCGACTTATATTTTTGTTGATTTAACACTCAAGTTTGCTGCTAAGAACGATTTTTTTTTAGTAACATTAATACAGTAAGAATTTCTTACAGCCCTGAGTTCCATAACACATAATTCCAGCCCTACACTTCGCCAACGACTGTTCTTGTTTTTCGTTCAGCGGCGTAGTAAAATAGTCGAAGTTTAAATAGTATTACTATTGCAGTGGGGAGTTTGAAATGCGCCTGTTGCATCATCCCTCAAACCAATCATTACTAACGAGTGTTTCGGAATATCGGTACTTTTGCGCATGCTCTATACCGAGCTCAAGTACAGCAAGTGGCAATGGGACTTTTTATTTATACGGACGGCATTAATCAAACGACGAGCTCCACTATAATCTTCACCGCAGCATTTTCATAGTTGATCAAATATTCCGAAGCGTATACTTGGTCACAAATTTTTACTCTCCCAGTACGATCGCGCGGTTATTCATCCGTGAATTTTAAATTCAGTGATATGCTGTCACTGATTGCCTGTCCGCTTCAGTTCACGGAAACTGCCTGGAAATTAATTTTTGTACTTATTGGTGACGCTGGGAAAACATTTCGGAGACCAGAATATCAGATTAAATAAACAATGAACAATTTAGTTGTTGTTTTCGGGACACTGAGCTGGGGGATTGCAGGCTATTTTAATATTTTTCTTTGCGTGCAATTTTTGATCAGCGAAGTCATACCGAAGTCATCCAAATTGAAACTGACTTACTTTGATCGCTGATCCATTATTGGTGAAAAGTGCATTCCAAAAGATAAACTACGAACTAATGGTCATCACCGCTGGTATGCTATTCGGTTTGGCAAAACTTGTTGCCTCGAGTTTAGGTTCCAAAAAGAATTAATGCCTCTTCATATTTTCTAGCTCCCTAATTTGCAGTTTCTTCTATACATGTACGTACATTAGTGAACTTTATCGCTATCAAGTTAAAAACTTTCTAATTTTCTTCTTATTCGTAGACCATCACTATTATATTTATTTTATGAAGTAAGGCTCATGCAAAATTAAATGAAACTGGATTCCTGGCAGAAACACGCAGCTCGCAGCATAGAACAATCCCGAGCAACAATTGCTCGTGGGCCCCACATGGGCACCATGTGGGATATGGGCAGCTGCTGGGCACAAATGGGCATAATCTGGGCTGTAACTTGGAAAACCCAAACTGGGCTCTGCCATGTCTTTACCATCTGGGCCCATGCGGTCTTTCCCATCGTGGGAAATGAGTGGTGTTTTCCACGTGGGCAAAAAGTGGGCTTCCCAGCTGTATCCCTCATACGGGCGTTGGTGGGTGAACATACCTCATACCCAGGTGGGCACGAGTGGTGCTTCCCATATATGGCATCGTATGGTGTTTCCATACGAAGGTGTCAGTGTAAGGTAAGTGGTATCTGTAGGTTGTAGGTTCGATCCCAGGCTAGGCATAGGATTTAGGGAGCGATTCATGGGTAACTTCTGGGATATGCATGGACAAAGTCTGTGTCTCCCACGAGATACCTATCCGAAAACTTTTTGAAAAAGTAGCAGGGACCCATATGGGCTTCCCAGCTGAGCGCCATTGGGAACATCCCTTCTCGTGTCTATATAGACATAAGGAGGGATGTTCCCAATGGGGCCCATCTGGGAAGCACATATGGGTCCCAGTTCCTTTTTTTAAAAATCGTTTTTGAAAAGATCTCATGTGGGAAACCCAACACTTGCCCGAGCACATCGAAGCTGGGACCCACAGGCCTATAGGTTTCCCACATGGCCCCATTGGCAACATCCCTCCTCCCTCCTTCCTGCCCATGTGGGTTTCACTGCATAGGGCCCAGCTGGGATATGAATGGGCAAATGTTAGGTTTCCCCCATGGGACCCATTCAAAAACGGTTTGTAAAAAAGGAACCATGACCAATATGGGCTTCCCGAATGGGACCCCAGTGCTCTTCCCACCTGGGTCTCACGTGATGCCCATCTCCATTGTAGCTCGGGATCCCACGAGACGAGCTCTTGAGACTCTAAATCTTGAACAGGCTTAGATTAGATAGGCGGCAGTAGACGAACCAAAAGGCCCATTCCCAAAGAGACACCGGGACTTACACCCCGGCCCTCTATGAGCTATTGCCATTATGTTAGTAGGATGTAGAGNNNGCTTAGATTAGATAGGCGGCAGTAGACGAACCAAAAGGCCCATTCCCAAAGAGACACCGGGACTTACACCCCGGCCCTCTATGAGCTATTGCCATTATGTTAGTAGGATGTAGAGGAATGGTGACACGAGAGGAGAAAAAATGGAAGACGAAAGAGAAAAAAGAAGGGAAAAATAAAAAGAAGGGGGAGAAGAATCACGCCAAAGCGATGGTCATGAATGCCCGCAAGCATGATCGATAGCCACTGATATGCGGAGCTTAAATATATAGATGGAGCGAAAGTGAGAAGAAGTCAGCTTAAAATGGCCTGGGAAGCTTTGAGGAGAAGAGCAGCCACACGAGTAGAGCCCCCGTTGTAGCCAGTACATCACCGCTTTCGGTGATGTTGTAAACACAACATATATATATATATATATATGAGCTTGAAGTACTTCATAGCTTTCCTGCCGGTCATGCAAGCAAGAAATAAAACTCTAGGGCAGTGTTTCTTAAGTTCAGTTTTCTACGGACCCCCTGTAAAATCGCCCGGAAGCACACGGACCCCCCGCCAATAAAATGACATCAACTTGTATATTACGTACTGAATGAGTATTGTAGATGTCGATGTTTTCCAGGCTATTGCTTTTCAGTTAATACAGAACGGCAGAGGTTAACAACTTACGCCAAACATGTAATTACTCATGTCACAGTCACGTGACATCCCAGCTCAGCCCATTATTCACATACAGCGAAATTTCATCTTTAACTCCTGAATTTATTTTGACTCGCCCTAATTAAATGACTATTTGCATTGGATGATGGTCAACATATGTTGTTCACACCGTGTTTGAAAAAGAAAAAGGTAAGTTTTTGTGACCGAGCAAAAGCATTAGGGGTAACTACGCCATTGTTAAAATTTTTCACTTTCAATGAATTGATGCAAAATATTATTATAAGCTATTTAAACGTATATATTTCCTTCTATAACCCCCAAATAGTTTGTAATTTTTCATCACGATCGTCTTGTCTGTGTTTCGTGCTCACTTTGCTTCCTTCCTACCTTTTATTCCTACTGATCTTTCTTCCATCTGTTCTTCCTCTTCTTTCTCGATTTGCTGTTCCCATGCGCGTTGATCCTGTGTGGGAATAATAATAATAATCACGATCGTCTTTGCTTTCGCACTAAAGCAGGCGTTATTTAGCTGGTCATAAACCACACGCTATTCGGCCGTCCTCTCCTGCCCGTCAAG
>LQNS02278082.1:9740076-9750104 GCA_001587735.2 Parhyale hawaiensis | reverse complement strand
CAGGCCAATACGACCAAAAGCCGATGCCGGCAACAAATTCCAAACCTTAGCCGACCAGGGCACGAAGCACCGACAGAACTGATTAGTTCGACATCTGACAGCCTCCAAAGTGAAAGAGCACGCTCCGCACGCAGCACGAGTCTCTCTCCGAAAAACCTTGAGGGCAGGGAGAGAAGAATACAACCAATGTCTCTCATTATTGTACACCTTATAAAACATACATAGCTCTGCTACTCTTCTCCTGTGGGACAGATTCACTAGATCATTATCGGAGCACAGCCTGCTGGCTGAGCTAACAAGTCAGTCCAACAAACGCAAGTGAGTGTCAGCAGCTGAAGCCCAGACCGGTGAGCAATACTCCAACACAGGCAGCAAATACGCATAAAAACATCTGCGAGCAACCTGACTATCACCAAACACGGAATTCACCTTACGCAGGAGCCCAATCTTAGTGGATGTCTATAGTGATGATTTAATTTTAAACCTGTTTTCACTCGATGCTAAAGATTAGACCTCCTACTTGTTTATTTTCGTATTTTCATGATGATAGGCATTATTATCGTCAGAAACATATAGTGAAGCTCAGAAGACCATTTTTTTAAGCTTCTACTCTATTTTTCTTCTGGTATAACTCAAATTTCTTCATACGGGCAAAATAAGTTACTAGCATAGTATATGATCATATTTTACTGTCATTTTCGCTCTACTTTAAAAATTTAACCCAAGTCCAGCATTTCATACAAGAAGTAATAGTATCACACGTATAAATGACGCGTGAAATAAAGTATTACTGTATTCAGTAATTCTCAGGGAAGAACTATCAGCTAAATTAAATTCCTGAAACTAACCGTCGATTTTACTCTCTGTAACCACATGCAGAACATTGCACTCAGTTTCTGAACAGGACCCTCGATCACCTGAAATTTTCTTTTGCGCCGCATGACATCGTATATAATAGGGATGATAAAAGTCGCACGCACGCATGCACTGCCACGGAATGAAAAGATAATACGTTGTACATTGAGGCGATCTTGTTTTTATAAAGGCAGAGCCTGGACACGAATGCCTGTTAGTTGCAAAGAGCTCATCCATTAAGCCAGAAGCGTGATCATATTTGGCACAGCTGCTACTGAAGCTATTCGTGGTTCCTGTGACCTCTGACCATTGGTTGGCTCCAGAGAACCTGGCAAAAACTGGGCCGAGATACTCGCCTTCTTTTGCTGCTGGAAGGACCACTCCAGAGAGCAACACATATAGCTACGGTTTAGGGACAAGGTTTGGTAGCTGAGTGAAACAGAGTTTTACAACTGTGTTCTTTTCTATTGTCAAGGCGAAAACGAAGGCTCGCGTTTAGAACTTTTCATTTCCATACAAGAGGACGGTATCACGTTTGTTTTTGATTTTGAAGAAAAAAATTTGTATATTGTTCATAGTAATAAGTTCTGGTAACTTTTTAATTCAGTCAGATATACCGATATAAGCCTCTCTGTACTTTCAGTTCTTATCAACTGAGTCAGTGAATATGTCGTCATGGTTTTACTATTGTTAACGTCATCGCCTGGGACTTGGAGCATAGCTGATCTCCCAAGACAAATAAGGCGATAGAATTCAACAATTTCGAGAATGCAATAGATGTAATAATCGGACCCAATGTACTGAGAGGATTGGTTTACCTATGTAACTTTTGTACTGCTCTCGATGTACTTTATGGGTTGAGTTTTAATTCTATTCGGGAACTAGACCGCTTGCTGCCGTAAGCCCATCACCCGTGGTAAGGGATGGGGGGGGGGGGGAGAAACTGAAAGCTCTGAGTCATGAACTACAAATCCAACGCCGTCATTTTTGATGGCCAGCTAACTCTAGGTTTTTTTTTTTCTTGGGGGGGGGGGGCATTTTTCACATCTGACTGCGTGAAAAAGATTGTGATGATGGCTCAACTTCTTCCTCTTTTTGGGTGGACAGACAAATAAACAAACATACATACATGCATACAACTTCAACGAAAACACTATCACCATTCTTGCTTTCCTGGCGGGTGGTAAAAAGTACTGTTTACCCCAATGTTGACGGGCGCGCTGGCAACTCCCTGCAAGACAGTGGGGCTTCCGTGAAGCCGAGTTCACATTAGCAACTTTTGTTTCGCTTAAGCCTGTCAGTCGTCCAGTGAAAATATAGCTGACAGGCTCGTGGGGCTTCACATATGACTGGGTGTGTGAACGGTGCGTTGTTATTGCGTAGAACGTTCTCCACATATACCTAATTAAAAGAAAACGGTAGATTCGCAACGGAAACTGGTTGAAATTACGAGTGTACTTGCATCAACTACTTACAATTTTATTGATAATATTTTTTATGCCGAACTTCATAAAAACAAACAATTTTGATACCACTTATTCTCGACCGGCAAGGTAACAGCAGTGCATGAGAATTTTTTACATTAGTACGAATTGCTCAGACTGTCTATTTTTATGCGTACTGCATGCACTCAGTAAAACTGAAAAAATACCATGTGCAGTATACAGCTAGCCTTTAACTAATGAATAAATACAAACCTTGCACTCCAGTTAAGTGTCATTAGATTTCTTGTAGGGTTCATTTACAAAACAAAAGCATAGTAGATTAGGTTCACTTTATAAAATGCCTGAACTAAGAGGTTTTGAAATAAGATTTGAATAAAAACAATGAGAACAAGCTTATAT
This sequence comes from Parhyale hawaiensis, assembly GCA_001587735.2. Classification (NCBI taxonomy): domain Eukaryota; kingdom Metazoa; phylum Arthropoda; class Malacostraca; order Amphipoda; family Hyalidae; genus Parhyale; species Parhyale hawaiensis. The sequence continues at coordinate 9,747,405 of LQNS02278082.1, read as the reverse complement.
AAGCACTTTTTTTGCATGTGAAAATTCATAGTTTGGGCAACTCATCTCAATATGCCATTATTTTTTTGTAAATTGTAGCAAGAAGCAGATCCATTCTGGCCCACTGGTCATAAACTGTTTACCTAAGTTAGTAGCCGTGACGCCATGGCTGGAGCGTGATGCGCGTTTTACCGTAAATTTGTAGCATATTTTGAACATGTTCGCTTCTCCTTTGTTAATGTGTCCTTATATAAGGAAACAATATTTTTTCTGCCCAAATTATATATAGTAAAGCAATTGATTGAAGCATTTAATAAAAATATGCTCACCCAAAGATCGAGTCGACAGCGTCGAAAACACAACCTGCTGCAGTCTGCCGTCGCCCACCGTAGCTCACTCAGTCGAGTCGTCACAGTAGAGGTGTTATTTGTTGGAACTTGACCGACGGGCTGTGACGGCATCGACAGTTCCTTCTGTGAACTCGGCTTTGGACCAAAGCCTTCTGAAGTTCGCTAGGAGGCCTTGGAAGTGGATGCGCTGGACGCGTGTGTTCATCCGATTGCATGTCATCCTGAAATTGAAATTCAAACATACCGTATAAATTTTTATCCTGCAGAAATTTTTTTTAGTCTATTTGCCATAAAATTATCGTCATACATCGGTCCTGTTTAGCTTCTTTTCATCCTCAGATGTGTAAATGATTTGCCATAACGGCAGCAGATCATAGAGGGCCGGGGTGTTGGTCCCGGCTGCTCTCTAGGAATGGGCCTGTTGGTCCGTCTACTGCCAGCTATCTAATCTAATTTATTTCATTTCGGGACAACATCCGTTTAGGTTGAGCTACTGCTATCAAGTGTAAACAGTTGATGGATATCTTATAGCCTATTACAAAAAGATATTCTATTGTGATATTAAACTGTTACACATTAGCCCACTATCCTTTTAGAGGTACGTTTAAAACAACGCTCTTCTACGAGAAACCGACACTGAATTGTATCTATTAGGGGAAATGAAATCGTTTACTCTCATCAGCGCTCCTTCCTCACTTAAAAACAATTATCGCATCCATATTTTGATATTTCTGTTGCACGGCAGACAGCAGCTTATGCATCAATTTGCGATGCAGGAGTTTGGAGCAAATAAAGCTCTGCTGCGGGAAGGAAGCGAAATTCGGTAAACATATAATGCAAAGAAGGACTTCAGTCGACTTCAAAGCATAGATTTCAAATTTGGCCAAGCAAGAAGAGAAGTGCATTTTGATCTGAGTTCTGGCAAATTTTTATCAGAGCGTGACAGGATAAAATGTAAACGTGGTAGACTGCTGGTGACCGTTGAGTCATTAAAAACTTATCCTTATAAGTATTCAATATTCTTCTGCTCGAGTTGTGGATTTGGAGTAGGTTATGTCAGATTTAAAGTGCCAATATACAGAGAGACGATTTTTTCTGAAATAAAAGTAATGTTGAAACGTAGATGTTGTTAATACAGTATTCCGCTTAGCTTTAAAACTGTAAAGTAATGCCATTCTTCAATCATCATAGCTACTGATCCTGGCAACATGACTAAAACTTCAGAATTTAAATTCAAAAAGTGCACCTGATGTATATAACATTAGTTATCCAAGTTACGGCGCTCTTTAAGTATCCCTCTCCTCCTGACTCCTGAATGATGTTTCGCTAAACGGTTCTTCTAACTTACTTGTGCTAGAATAAGTGGCTGATGCGATGGTGGAAGCCATTCGACAGGGTCTCTTATACCTAAAGTGACTACGAGAACTGAGCTCGCAAAGAAGCTGCCTCTGAAAACACCGTGGAAACGCCACCGAGCTCAGGTACATCTCCATTGATACAAACTTATTACATCTTCAACGCTCGAATGTCTTCCTATCTGCAGTAATAGTGAAGACTGTGTACGCGGTGACATACAACCAAGTAATGAAGTAAGATTATCAGAGTTTTAAAATTATATAGATAACTACATATCGAAAATATTATATAGGTATAATGTTTATAGAATCGCACATTGGCCTGTATTATCTTGTGTTGACTGTAGTTTGTGGATACTGTTGAGCTATATTTACCGCAGGCAAATGAACCCAGAAGAGCATTGCTTCAGTATTTCAAGTAGAAAATTAGCGACAACGATGACGTCACAATTGATCGCTTGCATTAAACCGCATGTTTGTATCCATGAAACCAGTGCTATCTAGATATCCCCAGCTCCGCCAAGGCACAATGGTGACGTCACTACGGCCTCGAACGGTCGATTTGAGGTGCGCTTAGAAGTTGAGTTACTGTGTATTCCTTTATGTGTGGCATCCACCTTTTGAAAAATTCCTCTTCCCCAGACAAGACGGCCACTGGACTGCCATACCGCATAAATCTAACCAGGAAAACACTCGCGATGACAGAGTTCATATGGTAACTTTGTTTATATTATACAAACTTGCAGAAACATTTGTATCTGTAGTTACTAAATTTCAACTTTGTAATGTTTCCATGAGTGCGAACTAAATTTACTATTAACATTATTGCATTTGCGATATGGCCAGGCGTTAGTTATTCCCATATTTCCTTATGATGTAATACAAAATGTAAAATATTCATGTCAAAGTTTACATCAGTTACTGCATAGAATAGTTGATAGTTGTGGCATTATGCCCTTTACATTAGCTGGAAGGTTCCTGTCAGTCGTTACTAACATTTCCGACATAGTACAGCTGATAGTTGCAATCAAGGAGGTCTGTTAAACCTTCTTGTGCGCACCCTATCTTACTGGAATGACCATAGGCCAGCTGGAAGCAAATATAATGCGAGAAAATCATGGGAACTAAAATTAAAGTACATACAATGTGTATAACAGCCCCAGTGAGTGAGGTCACCACAAAGGTATCCTAGTTAATGGTTATCATATTTTCCACAGTTTTGGATAGCTAGGTTGAAAATTTTAACTAGAGGTATTCTGCATATCCTTATTCAAGAGTATATATATCTACATCGAATCTTTGGAACTAAAAATTGTGAAGCTAAAGAAGAAAAATTGCATAAAACGAGGTGACCCACTAGAAGGAGTTGCCGGACAGCCACTCGGGAGGGACCAGCAGTCAGCTGCAGCAGCAGTGGCACAGGCAACTCAATAAATCTGGCTGCAATTATAGAGCGTAAACGGCAGCTTTTGGACGGACAATAGGCGCCTGTAATTAGGCACATCGGCGACTGGTGCGGCCGTGGCCCACCCACCGAATTGGATCGCCACTGCAAGGTATCACTCCTTGTGGGGATGTTCTTCTATGGTGAAGGATTGCATTCCTGCACTAGGTGTGCGGATGTGAGAGAGACGGTGTTAAGTAAGCGGAAGAGTGCCGAGTGTCATTCGATGTGTGGACACTTTTTTCAAAGAAAACCCAGTGCTACCTGGGACCTGTGCCAGTCAAGAAATCAGCAGTCCATTCTGCTTTATGCCCACACCGGTATCATGGCCACGAAGTGTGGAAATATTTACCAGGCCAGACAGCAAATCAATATATATGACTTGTGAGGAAGAGGAGCTATAAAAGCGTTAAACCTACGCCTTTTGTGCCCGAACCCATATCATAATATGTAAGTACGCTGTATTTCTCCTATGGGATACTACATAAAAGTGCAACGTGAAACTAGACGACACCATAAAGAAAAATTTATAATAGGCTATACTGTAGAACGTATCGGGCTAGTGTCCCATCTCTGCCCGTTAAGCTATAGAAGGTGTCACTGAAAGCAAAGAATGAGGCAAATCAGGCCGCACGGTAACAGGAAAGTAGCTCTGCAGGTGCTAAGCCTCCTTTAACGTTTCAGAACCCCTCGCATCAGTCACCATGGAAGTTTTACAATGTAGCGTGTCCGTCAGTTTACGGTAAGGCGTTATTGTGTGCATGTGGTGTATACTCGACTGACGAAATTGTACGCATCAACTACAAGGATAAATAACACTGAGTGACCTAAAATTTACTGCCCACACATGTAGAACGTAACATTCTGAAGTGGGTTTCCCTTATGGAAACAACCCGTATTAGCTGACGAACGTCTGTAGAATGGACGGAGTTGAAGTGAAATGTGTCCCTAGGTCTTCACAGCGCAATACGATTTGTATTGTCTAGGAGACAATTAATTGGCGTATTTTCTGGTTCTACCGCTCGACAAGTTCTGCATCATTAATAAGTGAAAGGCATTTCCGTAAACTTCAGCTACAGCAAAGTGGTCGCAGGTTGGTTTTGTTTTCTGTAAACACACTCTGACGAAGTTATTTTTATAAGCAGATTGAAGTCCATTTTTGAATTTTCACATATGTGAATCAAACATAACATACACCTAAAAAGTTTGAGTAAAGTACAAAAGTTAAAACAATCTACACTGACATATACAAGTACATAAAAAACATGCATTATACTTCAGTCGCACAGTATCTTTCGCTGCACGCAGCGGTGCATTTTGGAATTCCGTTGTTGAGCTTCAAAACATTTTATTGAACAGCTTGCTTGAACTCCGCTTTGTAAAACAATATGGAAATTTCTAGTATGCTCTAAAGAGAACCCGCAGCCTCCGCATCGAAGCGTGCGGTAATTAGTGCTCGGTTAATTCGAAACCTGTGCATGATCGGTGGTCCGGAGATTTTAGACAGTTGCAGCAATGGGCTTCCTTTGCAAGAGGGGTCCGCTGTCGTGCTAAATCTAGTCCCAAATCCCTAACTTCTTCATCAATTATCTAATGGAATATTGTGGAATAGGAAAACTGAGCTATATTTTGCCTTGCAGCCAACAATTAGCCTGTAAGTGACGAGCTTAGCGCAATTTATGTGAGTGAGAGCGTCCTCGTCACCGTCGTTTCTGATAATTTATACGCTAGAAGCGGGCAATTACGGCAATGTATTAAGAGCTGCTACTTCTATGGCTTACTTAAAATTGGCCCTAAAAATGATGCACACACCAGCGCCTTAACTGCAGGGTAGGCAAACTGCTATCTTAATGATGAAACAGAGCAGGCCTCACTCGATCATACCCAGCCCGCAGTGTATGATAAGCCTTAGTCATTTACGATTCATAAATCTTTTCGAGAAGCCTACCTACCAAAGTTGCGCATTTTCTAATGCGTGGTCAGTTACCTGTGACAAAACTTTGAACATTACTTTGAACGATCATCCCCGCCTTCTGCGGGAGCTACCTATGTTCAGGCCCACAGAGAAGAGACTAGGGCTACCGCCAAACTAGAGCAGCAGCGACGTGCGATGCAACAAATTTGTTGCACGACAGAACGTAACATCGGGTACAGCAATCTACTGCCCCCGCCGACGCAACCTAGATCATGCCAAAGACCGTGCATTCTTGTCGGTCACAGTCACCATGGCTCCACAAAAGTCGCATTGCGTTACTTGCAGCGCTGGTATAGACGGAGCCTTTGGGCGCGTTTGATGGATCGGAGAAGTTAGACTTTGAGGACTGATTTGTCCGGACTGCAGACAGTAGCGTTGTCTTGCCGTTTTTGAATCTTGTATCTAGTGAACCTGTCCCACAGGAGAAGAGTAGTCGAGCTATGTATGTTTTATAAGGTGCACTATAATGAGAGGCATTGGTTGTATTCTTCTCTCCCTGCCCTCAAGGTTTTTGGGAGAGAGACTCGTGCTGCGCGCGGAGCGCACTCTTTTACTTTGGAGGCTGTCGGATGTCAAACTAATCAGTTCTGTCGGTGCTTCGTGCCCTGGTCGGCTAAGGTTTGGAATTTGTTGCCGGAATCGGCTTTTGGTAGTATTGGCCTGCAGGCGTTTAAGTCAGCTGGGAATGATTTTTTGCTGGATTTCCTTTAGCAGCGTTTTGGGCTTCCCGGTGTTGCAAGATGCTTCATTTGGGTTGTATTACCTGTCCGTGGGAGCCCAAACATGAAGCTTTGATAATAATAATAATAAGTGTTAGAAGCAACCCAATTACTTTAAACCAGTTAACAATTTGACGTTGATTCAACGTAGAAAGCAGGTCGTGTCCACAGATCAATTTGGACTTCGGCTAACGTGTTAGCACGTTGCGACCAGCACGTTGTGAGACAACGTGCTGACAACGTTATAACAACCGCCTTAGCTCCACCACATTGTCAATTCAGCTCCAGATAACTTTGTTAGCACGTTGTATCGCAGCGTGCTAACAACGCACTGGGTACGTCCCACAGTACCTTTCTGTTTACTGTAGTACGTCCTTAGTACGTCGCATCATAACATGGACGTGTCCAGCACATTGTATCACAACGTGCTAAGGTAGCGCTAGCATGTTGTATCAGAAGGAGCTAAGAACGTACTCAGCATGTAGATAGCACGTTGTGATACGAAAAGTTATCTGGAGTTATCTTCGACGGAGAACGTAGAACAATTTTCAACTTCTTATTTGACAATTACGCAAATAATTAATAATTATGTACTTGACAATTACGTAAATAAATAATAATTATGTACTACCGTGTGTATTCCGCATATATTCAGATGAGCATAAAGTGTTTATTTATAGCGTGAAGCTTCTATTTATATTCTTTTATAAATATTTGGGGAATTATTTTAACTTTAGGGGAAAACTGAACTTCCCTTCTAACTGATTTTTTTTTTTTACCGTGATCGCTGTAGAGTGCGGACGTATACTTTTTATTTCATGGTGTTGTGTTCTTATTGGTATATTTTGCAGTACAAACATTTTATATTCGTTATTTATGGTTTGATTGATATCAAACCCGCACAATAGACGTGAAATTGAATTTGAAGAACATTTTATTCTATTTTTCTTGACGTTCAGTTGCGTTATGTTTGGTTAGTGTACGTAAGATTAGGATAGGTTAGCGTAGGGTAGGTTAGCGTAGGGTAGGTTAGCGTAGGGTAGGTTAGCGTAGGATAGGTTAGCTTAGGGTAGGTTAGCGTAGGGTAGGTTAGCGTAGGGTAGGTTAGCGTAGGGTAGGTTAGCGTACGTAGGTTAGCGTACGTAGGTTAGCGTACGTAGGTTAGCGTTGGATAGGTTAGGATAGGGTAGGTTAGGATAAGTTAGGTTATCAAAAACTATTGCGAAAATCGAAAAATTTGTACGAATAAAATGTTCTTAAAATTCAATTTTTCGTATACTGTGCGAGTTTCATAACAATCGGACCACAAATAAACAAAATAGACTGGCTCACCTAAAGTATAAAATTCCCATTATAATTTATGGTAAAATTCGCTTTTAGGACCATCACGCATTTTCAATATTTTGAAGTCATATATAGGTAAAAGGACCCATTTTAAGACGTTTTTCACGAGTGACTTTTCTGGCGCAAATGCATACTTTTCGAGATATTGGACTTTGAATTTCCT
>LQNS02278082.1:9708968-9736576 GCA_001587735.2 Parhyale hawaiensis | reverse complement strand
TAGCTGTAGCACAGATACCGGATTTCGCATGTAAGGCCAAATGCGAGTTGAACATTGAATTCAGGCGTAACACACGAAGGAAGGAACGAAGGAACGAACGAAGGAACAACGCTACTAATATTATAGATAGCAGTCTGAATTTGTTAGTTTTTTTATATGTGTTAATTTGAGTGTGCTCTCAATACCACAGCCCAGTTCAATTCCACTTTTTTTTTCACATCGTGATTGTAAGTTTTTGTTTTCCCAAATATTTTTTATACATTTTGCACAATTTTTCGTATCTAACTTAACATATTATAACTTTAATGCTATTTTAAAAAATTAAAATAAAGCGTTCAGTAATTTGACTATTACTGATAATCTTCCTCTGACGCCAGAAATGTGAATTCTTTCATATCTTTCCTTTGAATCCGGAGCGTGAAACCGAGAAGGAAGTTCGCTTACCCGTAACTTTTTTTTTTACCGTAGCGAGTGTTTCGTTGCGTTATTGACAATGAGCTTAGGTAACATAAAGTGAGGTTAGGGTGAGTGAAGCTTATGTCGGTTAACTTCATAATTTTCCAAAGAGCATCAACGTAAAATAAAAAAAAATCACCAAAAAAATATTTTGACTTATATATATATTGGTATCAATACACAAGAATGTATACTGTACAGATAAATTGCAATACGCTATATTTGCTTTTTCAAAAGCTTTACCGATGAAAGTAAACGAAAATTGGAATGCAAGTCCAGTGAATTATAACTACGTTTGCGTCGATGCACAAAAAAAATGGTTAAAGTGAACCCATCAGTTTATTGTTTGAATTTCAAACTGGGGAAACACAGGCATCATTATATACGTTAATCAATAAGTGAATGATTTTCAGAAGCTAATCAAATTACTGAACGCCGTAGTGTCTATTTCTAAAATAGTTACTCTTTTTCTTATTAAATTAATTTCCTAATTACGATTGACAAAAAACAATATTTTACGTGTATTTGTGATGACGTCAGTTGAGAACTGCACCGCCAAGGCGGACGATACCCATGTGGTCACTGTAGTCAGCCTTAAGCCCATGCAGCCGAGAAGCAAAAATTGCCGAGAGTGCCATTTCGCCAAAAAATACTCTACCAGACTCGAGAAAAAGTTGCCTGGAGAACGATTTCAGCAGGAGGGGTCTAGGCTAATCTTTCTCGTCGGGTTCGAGCAATACAAAGCAAATTGCAGTCCAGCTTTCCCTGTCATCTATTCACTACTGCGGTATGAATCGATTTCGTTTTTTTTTTAACCTTTACTTTAAATGGCTGCTATTTCATCTGCAGTGACCAAAGAATGAAATTAATTTTTATCTTGATTAGAACGGTGGTAGCCGGCAGTAACGTACTTATCAGAGTTTTGTTTGTTCTTCATGCTCGTACGAAACATTTAGTCATTGAGTACTAGGTACAGGAAAAGACCCGGAGGATAAATAAGCAATAGAATTTATTAGGTTTGTATTTTTTATATCTTTTTAATACAACTTATAACAATTTTATTCAAAGGCATTCCCCTCAGGGGGCATAGGATGGACCATAGGCCATAGGGTTAGGTTAGTTTAGGTCCGTCCATCCTATGCTATTATGCTATGGGGCCAGGCAACCCCAGGGGGCCCGTGTAGGTTACCTACCTTAGCCATTAGCAAAGGCCTTTGGGAGGTCTCTTTTTCGTGTCCACTTTGGCTTCCTTCCCGATTTCACTCTCCTACTTGCTCATGCTTTATTTTGTTCCTCCTCTTCTTTCCTGACTTGCTGTTCCTATGCGCGTTGATCCTGTGTTGGAACACCTTCGTGCATGGGTTCCCCGTTTCGCTTGGCATACTATATGTCTCTTGCTCTTTCCTCTGTGATATCGTTCTGCTCGGAAACGGAGACTTAAAGTTCCTAACAATAACTAACTACCCAAGGGCATTGCAACTGCAAGAACCTTTCCCCGTTACATGAACATTGAAATGTCTGCAAGGCTTGACGACCCGACAATTTTGTCTCATCGAAATCAGCGAAAATTTCGCTTGTCTGCCCACGCCAGTACACTGTCTGCTGCCTGCTTCAATTTAGCTTCCGCTTCCCTCTCTGTTCGAACCTACTCGCAAATTTTTTTAAAAATTGATTCTCACAAGACAACCTGCTGTTCTCGAGAGAAACTGCTTAAGCTTAGGCCGAGTTTTTTCGCACTATTAGAAAAGGTAGATAAGCAAGAGCAGATTCATGATATGATAATACCATTCATTTCCTGACATTTTTCTATTTTTCAAGTACTATATCGATAGCTCCAAAATAAGTCGCGGAAAATTGGCGGTGCAACTGTACTAGAGCGAATTTTTAAAGGATTTAGCGTTTTCTACTTTGCGACTGTGAAGCTGTTTGCGGAGTGGTCGCAACTCGGGCCGCAACGCCCAGCTCTTGAAGAATTACAAAAACGCAGATTGTTTTGTCTGTGTATGCTCGAATAAGCTGATCGTGTATACAGGGTAAAGTATAGCTAGCATAGTAACAAAAATGATACAGAATTTATCAAGCGAAGCTTTTCCACAAGTCAATCGAACTGAAGGTTTTGATTTATGAAGATGATGGAGCTGCCATCGCATTTCGGCCATACTAGTACTGGACTTTAGAAGCTAGAGTATAAGTGCTTTACAACTACAACCTTAGTTTTGTCATTAAAAGTTATTGACAAACACAATGACCGGAGAAAGCCATTACCGGTACATTTTACAACAGTGAACTCGGTTGCTGGAGAAAAGGTGTCAAAGCTAGTTTTTCTATCGATTTTACACTTAATCTTCCATGAAATTTCATTCCATGATTGTGGGACCGAAGAAGCAATGAAAAACCCAACTTACTCTGTCTATTGTATAAGTAGACATTGACAGAAACGCACTTTCTAATTCAACAGCAGTAATGCGCTCGCCGTTATGATTTCCACATACCTAACTGTTCACACATTATCGGAAAGGCTCATGGGAGCGCAGCAAAACTTCTGATCGCGTGGGTAACTCCAGTAGAGCAGCTCTGGAGGCTGGTCAACTGGAAAGAACTGAAGTCACTTCATTTAAAACCTGGAGGACTCAATCTGACACACCTCTCGAGAAGCCATCGTCATAAATTCCCCACGGCGCTCAGATATCACGGCTTTGAGGATTTCCCTCGGCAATGAGTGAGCTCAAATCAGGCGCCTCAGAGCCAAGTGGGCAAACTAATGACGTCAGTAAGAGTTAGTTGGACTCGTCAAATGTTCCTCAATGGTCGCTCATTATTGTGGCGAATCAAGACGTGCACGAAAGGCAGTGGCAAAGGAGGAGTCTTCTGCCACGCTTCGCCAAGTTTCTTGGAAAAGCCGCTTCCAGCAGAGGCTTGGGCACTTTGATTGCTTGAGAATAGACTCGGCGGAGATACGATCGGGAAATAGAGCGTGAAACGCGGGAATTTGTGCTCAGGGGAGAACTCAAAACTTGATGGATCTGTCGAGAAGCGTATGATTTTTCCGAACAAACATGAATGTTTTGCAGCTAACATAAATTTCTGAGGACGTCTTGCAAAACAGGGGCTTTGGCAGATTACGAAGCTTACGATATTTTATAGGTAATGTAGAAGTCTCATTACTGTTGGTAATAAAGATCTTCTCCGATAATTCTTTCCATGTACTTTCCAGAGGGCGACGGTTTCCGAGTGATGGAAAGAAGTAGCGATTCAGAGATGGATATGTGAGTACGTTGAAATTTTTTTTTTTGCAATTTTTCCCCCTGAGGCTGTCATAGGTTGGAATGCTTGCCTTCAAGCAATGCATATTTTACCGGCTTCATAGCACGATACCGTTAATACTGGAATGAGATTACAGTCTTCCCTTACATAATGTATGTTTCTTCCAGGCCTGCGCTCTTTTTATTACTTTATAGTTTGATTGTTGAGGCGCTTCTTAGCAGTATTTCGGGTTTCTTTTGCTTGCATAGAGCTTCGTTTTGGTCTACTTGCTCTTTGGACACCCAGGGTTTGGTGGCTTCGTAGCAATAACTAAACTAAATTCTGTCGCACTAGACCTAACTGTTTATAACTTCTATGGCAGAAAAGGGATGCTTTTTCTTTGCTAACCGTACAGTATTCGAATGTTTGGCTCACCGACACGACAATCTTGAACTAGATTTAGATTGAGAACATTGCAGGTTGTTGATTTCGGTAGAATTCGGCACTTTCTCAACTAAAACTAGTTTAACAGGGAGAAAATTTGGCCAAAATTCGATCTGCTCGGAGAACGGATTGAGTTTGAAACCTGAAAAAACACCGAAGTTGTAAAGCTCATCGTAAACAAAGATGGCCACTGTGCCGTCCAACTAATGTTTTATTTATTTTACAAACATTAGGCATGTTTTCTTTGAACGGAAGTGAAAAAAAAGTTTTAGCATAGTGATTCAGGGCAAGTTAACAGGGTCAGACTTCCTCTTCAAGGTACTTGAAAGGAATCTGCTGATATTTTTCCGTTGCATGCCGCATGTGCGTTCTCTGCTCTGAGTTGCTTTTACAAAACCACGATCCCACAATCGACTTTCCTGGGGTGTTTAATTGGAAAGAGTTGCTTAATCTGTCGAATTCTAAATCAGAATTTTTTTCTATTATCCTCGAAATCTTCCCAAACTAATGCGCTCATAGAGTCCCATTCCACGGCTATTTTTTTTTACTTCCTATGGCACAAATTTCTATCTATGAACCCAAACAAAATATTTTCTGAGGAAAATTGTTGTCTTCAAACACTTTGATGTGTTAAGTTTCTTCCTTCTTCCCTCATATGTTCATACTGCATATTGCCTCAATATATATATACTGTATATATGTACGTGAGAAAAGGTTTAGCTATAACCATCATACTCCGATTATTATCACCCTTCCATTTAGATCATGTCGACTTATTTTCATTGCGCCAATGTTTAAAATTGTAACTCAATACAGATTCTGGGGTGAATTCTTGCTGTGCTCAATGATTCTGGCTTAGGTATACAAGCACAGCGCGGATCAGTTACTGCAAGAATGAGCTCTTTGCCATAGCTATTTAATCATCAATTGCCGTATGATTAACGCCATTCCAAACGGGACGAAATTGTCGTTCTGGATGTCATGAGGCTAACAGGAGCTTGTATTTGTAACTCGTGAAGAGAATAATTGCTTTGTTACTCGTATTATTCTTACTCGAATTTAATTCGTACGTGAAGGGGTTCGGACAACGAAAAGTTCGAGTACCAGGGGAACTGAATGAGAATGTTGCGTGCGTTTGAAAACGCCGGAACAATAAATAAACATGCAATACGCTTCAGCCGATCGGATAATGGTAACTCGCTCGACCAACGGGACCATATATATATATATACATTCTGTTCCTCTGTTTCAGTAACGCTTGCAAGGTGGAGTCGGCTAAATTTTGGAATTTGTTGCCGGCATCGGCTTTTGGTCGAATTGGCCAGCAGGCGTTTAAGTCAGCTGTTAATGGTTTTTTGCTTTATTTCCTTTAGCAGCGTGTTGGGCTTCCCGGTCTTGCAAGACGCTTCATTTGGGTTGTATTACCTGTCCGTGGGAGCTCAAATGTGAAGTTTTAACAATACTAATAATAATAATATGTTCATTCGAGTACAGGAGTAGACTGTCATCTACATTAAAACAAAATGCAGTACGTACACCGATTTGACCGCGAGCTTTTCTAGATATCATCCATCCTGCACTCGCACTCTATGCCTCTCCACACCTCTACCCTCTACCTCTCATCTCTACACACTGACATACTCGCATCTCTTCCTGAGAGTAACTTTCCGTTGTTTTAGCTACCGTCACCAGCAGCGTAAATCTCTCGTATCAGTGCCACCAGGCGCTTCTTATTAACTCCATTCCACGTATAACTGCTCCAAGCAAAAGCCTTAACAGCAACCTTAATTTATTTATTTCATATTATGATGCTGACATGAATTGGGTTCCGATAAAGAGTAACCCTAAATAATTATAAGCGAAACACACTCAGCCGTCAGCTTCGTAAGCTTGGCGAACACTGCTACTAATGAGCTTTCCGCTCCATCTCGGGTTAATTTGCCCTTAATGTATATAATTTTCGCATTAATTGGCGTGGAACCGTATGGTGACTTCGCTGCTAACCTAATTTGGCCGTGACTCAGCTATTTACTAAGACTCGAGGCGTCTTTAGGGCACAACAAAGGCGTCAACCGCGCCGCCAGGCTCAAGTCTTTAACTCGGGGCATCGCCTGGTAAGTTTTGTCTTGCTTTGCCGTGATGGCTGGAAGCCGCTTTTTCTGTCTACTGGGGAGCCTGCCAACCGCTTCATCTGTCCACAGTGGAGTCTGCCAACCGTTTTCTCTGTCCACAGTGGAGTCTGCCAACCGTTTTCTCTGTCCACAGTGGAGTCTGCCAACCTTTTTCTCTGTCCACAGTGGAGCCTGCCAAACGTTTTCTCTGTCCACAGTGGAGTATGCCAACCGTTTTCTCTGTCCACAGTGGAGCCTGCCAAACGTTTTCTCTGTCCACAGTGGAGTCTGCCAACCGGTTTCTCTGTCCACTGTGGAATATAACATTACCAGCCGTTTTATCTTCTCCTGAGCAGCATGCTAGTCAGCCGCTGTATCTGTTCACAATTGAGATTACATTCGAGAACTTCTGCATCTGACCCAAGACTGAGGATAGCTTTGCCCCACACTTTTGATCTGCATTATTTACCCACTGCAGATATAAGTTGTCAGAAAAGTCACTGTGCCCCGTTGTACCTATCTATCGGCGGTGCAACTTAGTTGCCAGAAATGTCCCCTTACTAACGTTGCCATAACTTTATCATCACTGGTCTCTTAACCCTACTTTGATCGGATCGCGCTGCCTCCATAGAAATGTTTTCCTCATAGGATGAAAAGAAACCAATTGTAGCAAATAAGCAAAACCCGGGTAAAATAAAGTTAACCTATAAGCAGCCACTGCCAGGTGGCCGCAATCGACACATTCACAAGCTCAGCGTGACACAATACGAGAACACATAAAAAACGACTCAAGTTGACAGTGACAACAGTGAGAATATTATTAAGGCGTAAATGCCATGCGTCAGCATTACGTCCACACACACGCTTCGGGAACGCTGTGCTTCACCACAGATAGTAACTGAGAATGCAGTAACCCACGGCGTCAACATATGTCGACAGTACCCGTTAACAAGCTAAACTTGATTTGATGGCATCCAGAGTCATTCACAAAAGCCTACATGAAACCAAAATCTTTAGGAAACTCAATAAGGAATGCGTTACGGTACGGAAGTAGCCGTTATGCAGTAGGTATATTTTCTCCGTCATTTGCAGCTCTACGCGCGCTGTATCTTATCTCTCCAAAAAACTTTGGCCGGCAGATGTTGACGCTTTCCAGTGCCCAATCACAAGCGTCACGTGCTCCAGTCACAGCGCGTTATTTATTTGCATTTATTCTACAAACTGCTCTATAATGATTGCANAAACATCATTTATTATCTCGTATACAGGGTACAGTGGATACACCTATCGAGGTTTTCTTTTAGCCTTAATTCTAGAATTTTGAAGAACTGGTAGTGTGAAGAGCAGGAGAAGCAGTCTGTTGTGAGAGTCAATTTGGGATCCCTCCCCGTGCTTCGCCTGGCCTTCTCGATGCTGGAGTGCTTCACGGAGTGTAAATCTGTAGCGTGCCGTCCGGGGAATCGAACCCGGGCCTCCGTTGGTGCGATGCCGAGCCGTAGTCACTTCACCACCGAGAGTGGAGCCTGCCAACCGTTTTCACTGTCCACAGTAGAGCCTGTCAACCGTTTTCTCTGTCCACTATGGAATATAACATTACCAGCCGTTTTATCTTCTCCTGAGCAGCATGCTCGGCAGCCGCTGTATCTGTTTACAATTGAGATTACATTCGAGAACTTCTGCATCTGACCCAAGACTGAGGATAGCTTTGCATGACACTTTTGATCTGCATTATTTACCCACTGCAGATATAAGTTGTCAGAAAAGTCACTGTGCCCCGTTGTACCTATCTATCGGCAGTGCAACTTAGTTGCCAGAAATGTCCCCTTACTAACGTTGCCATAACTTGTCATCACTGGTCTCTTAACCCAACTTTGATCGGGTCGTGCTGCCTCCATAGAAATGTTTTCCTCATAGAATAAAAAAAACCTTGTAGCAAATAAGCAAAACCCGAGTAAAATGAAGTTAACCTATAAGCAGCCATTGCCAGGTGGCCACCATCGACACATTCACAAGCTCAGCCAGACACAATACGAGAATACATCAAAAACGACTCAAGTCGACAGTGACAACAGTGAGAATATTATTAAGGCGTAAATGCCATGCGCCTGCATTACGTCCACACACACGCTTCGGGAACACTGTGCTTCACCACAGATAGTAACTGAGAATGCAGCAACCCACGGCGTTAACATATGTCGATAGTACCCTTAACAAGCTAAACTTGATTTGATGGCATCCAGAGTCATTCACAAAAGCCTACATGAAACCTAAATCTCCAAGAAACTCAGTTAGGAATGCGTTACGGTACGGAAGTAGCCGTTATGCAGTAGGTATATTTTCTTTGTCAGTTGCCGCTCTACGCGCGCTTTATCTAATTTCTCCAAAAAACTTTGGCCGGCAGATGTTGACGCTTTCCAGTGCCCAAAGTGTTCGCAGTGCACGAGGTCAGTGTCGCGCAATAAATAAACGTAAATAAGATGTTTGACGAGATATTACTAACGTTCTCGAGCTAGCACTCGCCGCAACTGCCGGCAGATGGCGTGCAGCGTGGCTGATGGAGGAGGGGGGGGGGGCAAAAGAGGCTTTCGGTTTTTGGAGTTTTTAGACTCTTCGTATGTGTTAAATCCTGGAACGTAGAATTGTCGTAATATTGGGTGTTAAATGGATTAAATGTTTTAGTCAATAAACTAAGGAATATTTATATTATGCACCATATAGTGATAAAAGTTTATGTAATTTTCAAGTTTTTACGTACTGGAAGTATATCATTTATACCCATACAGGGTCACCGTGCACCTAACATTTAAAGTTATAAATTGGATTTTAGACGTTACACATAGCAATGCTTATCAGACAGAAAGAGAGTACCTAGTCTTTGCCGCCTGACATAAGATATCACGAGATATCTCCTGGTAAGTCGGTATTACTATTATTATTAATTGTACTAACTTTTGCAAAATGCTAAGTTACTTTCTGGGTGCATTTTATCTTATATGTTACTTCTCTTTGTTGGCATCCAGGTCATGAAACCGACTCAGTAATGAGGTTTTCGTTCTGCGGAAGACATTGAATTAGCCGCAGAATTAGTTAAGTTAAGTCTGCCTATTCTATATTTAGAGGAGATTATTATTGTTTTCAAACTGTTAGCCATCAAAGCAATTGAGCTTGCCCAGCAATTGTCACTACCACTATTTTGGCTATCTACTTTTATTTAGAATACATTAGAACCTTTAATATTTTAGGTTGTTGTGTTATTTACACGGACACAGCGACGCATTTTGGCCCAGGGTTGAGGAAACTCGTTCATTTAACTATCGTCTGAGCCGGCTTTTGTTAATG
Source organism: Parhyale hawaiensis (assembly GCA_001587735.2). Taxonomy (NCBI): domain Eukaryota; kingdom Metazoa; phylum Arthropoda; class Malacostraca; order Amphipoda; family Hyalidae; genus Parhyale; species Parhyale hawaiensis. The sequence goes on along the minus strand of LQNS02278082.1, from coordinate 9,726,983 downwards.
TAATAATGTTAATTTGCTCCTACACCCAGGCAAGGCTGTTCTTCTTGCCACTTGATGCTTCTTCTTTTTCTTCTATAGTTTGACTCGCTGTCAAACTTCTTCTCAATTAAGAGACTTAAACTATGACTGCAGCTGCAGTAAATTCGAAAGTACTCTACAAATGGGTTCCATATTCTTATTTTTAAAGGCTTCATTGCTTCTTCTTATTTATCTAGCTCTTTGTTTATTTTTAGTGGCTATGTAATTATTTCTTAGTTAGATCATTTCTGTCCTCAATTGGGAGGTTAGAAAATTCCGTATAGCCAGTTGGTTTACAACCTTTTTTCATTGAAACTTTCTGCCCGGACATCTCCGATTCGACGAGCCTATATTCCCTATACGGTGTGACACATCTTTTTTCCTTTAAACAGCCTCACGAGTTCATAAAACACACCAAGGACTGCCGCTATAGTGTATGACGTCAATAAGCCTACCTAATGCGCTTAGTTCCATGCGTGAAGCTCGTAGCCCTTAGCTAATAAAGTTTGAAATCTTCGTTATTCCTAATTTCTGCCCTGATTAACAGGTGAACATTTACCGAGTTAATCAGTCAAAATGCGACAACTGCGAATGCTCTAATGCAGTCCATTAGCGGCCCCAGGGTGTTAACGCCTGCACGAGCGCTCTCTACCATTACTCTGAGCTCTGCGTACTTTATATTTCTTATTTCGTTGGTTTTAATGATTAGTGAAGTATGTTTCGCTTTTTAAATCAATGCATACCGGTCTACAAATAGGCTTAATAGCCTTTTCACGACTGCCTGTGACTTCAAAAGCCTTAATAATTTTACTAATAATTATTAAAGGCAAAGTGTTTCGTCCGGTATTTACGTAGATGCAGTGGCCAGTCAAGAATTTCTCGACATTTTTATATTTTCATGAAATTTGTTCAAAAATTGCCGCTAGCTTGACGCATTTTAATGCACCGAGAATAATAAAAATAACAATATCCTTGCTCGTGCAGCATCATTCTACGCCCCGTAAATTAATCCATTTTCAGCGCATTTTTAAAAGATATTGTGCTAAGGAGCTGAAATACAAAATATACTACTCTATTCAAGAACATTTCTGCTGAGCATTTTTGTCAGACTCTTATACCGAGTTTTTTTTCCGTCTACTATAATTTATTAAGTACTTCTCTAGTTCGACTGGTCATAGTTATTTTACGCAGATTTGATTAACTAAACAAAAAATGTTGGTTACGAATACAGAAATTTAGTAAATCTAATTGAACAATGTATACACCGCCAACGTACGTTGAATTTCTGTAGCACGAGTTACTCGTCCTTGCTGGCAAGGTGCATGGAGGTGAGTCGAGGGGAGCAAGAAAGGCTCGGTTTCCATGCCGGTTCAGTTTTTGTCGTCGCTCGCGAGCTTACGAAACGAATGTCCGTTTTTGTGCACAGCCCGGGAAGGATAGAGGACTTGGAGACGTAATGATTATGACTTGCCGAGAATGATGCGAGCTGTAGAGCAATGCCTTAATTCAACCTCCAATTTACAGTTTGCGATGCTGTACTGGATGGCAGCAGCAACGCGTCCAAATGGCTGCTTTTCCTCCTCATAAACAAGGGCTCCGTAACGCTCGAGTCATCCAGTAGCCAGCGGGTGGGTGTCGCCAGTCCTGGAATTAAACCAATGCAAATTTTATTATTTTTACCGTTCTAATAGAAGGAAGCGCTTTGTCATTTGCAGCGGCTGCGGGGGAAAGAATCGCATTTTATATTGGTTGTTTTGTTTTTCGCTTCCATGCATGGGTAGTTGGTGCGTCCACCGGTCGCGTGCTTCAGTGGTAATCGGTAGTGAACGCTTTAATCAATAAAGGAAGTCATGGCGGGAGTTATTCCTTCGCATTTTTTTAAGTTAGTGTCTTGAATGATTTTTTATAAATTCCTAATGGGATGGAATATAAGAAATGGGTTGGTTGGATACCAGCGCCCGCTGTGTTCTATAGTGTAATAAGTGAAAACAATGGCCAGTGTTTTATAAAGACATCGGATAAATGCCTATAATTTTATCATAGGGAGTTGGTACATATCGTACACAGCACACTAGGTACTGAAAGGTTAGTTACCGTTGGAACGTTATAAGCGTGAATTTCACAGTTGCACCCCGCACGTAATTTCAATATAATTACTTGAGGCAAAAATTTTAAAAAGAATCGCTGAAAACTCGAAGAAAAATTTACACATTTAATGTTTCAAAATCGAGCTTTATAAAGTACGAAGCTGGTGAAGAGCAGTCACTACTTTATATAGTAGTGAATTAGGATAAGTTAATTTAGGATCTTTCCTGATTATGGAAATACTCAAAATGAAAATATGAACTGTAAATTTGTACTATTCACCCTCGTGCTTGAAACTTGCGGTATATATATATGACAGAAGTATTTGTGATGGTAGTTTTTGTGATACTAGTCTTTCTGACACTACAGTAATCTTTACCTCCGCCAACGAGGTTATGTTTTTGTCGGGTTTGTTTGTCTCTTGTCTCTCTGTCTGTCACCAAGATAACTCAAAAATTTATGGACGGGTTTTGATGAAATGTACAGGGATTATTAGGCATGTTAGGAGGAATAGATGATTAACTTATGGTGAAGATCCGTCCATCTGTTTGCTTGTTTGTCTACCTCATTTCTCACTGTCATAACTTAAAAAGGTATACACGGATTTTTATGAAATTTACATGAGTTGTTAGGTATATTATATTGAGTAAATGACCAAATTTTTGTGGTGATCTGTTTGTTCGTTCGCATGTTTGTTGCTGTGTTTGATTTTATGTCTGTTAGCGCAATAACTCAAAAAGTTTTGAGTGAATCTTTATGAAACTTGCAGGAATTGTTGCAAATGCTAAAAAACATATATGATTACATTTTGGTGCAGATCGGCTGCTTAGCTTCTATGTTTGAGTTGTGTTTGTTATAATGTTTGTTACGCCAACGCTCAAAATGTTTTGAATGGATCTTCCTGAAATTTGCAGGAGTTGTTAGTAATGTTAAAAGATATAAATGATTAAATTTTGGAGCAGATCGGTTGCTTAGCTTCTATGTTTTACTTATGTTTGTCATAATATTTGTTAGCAGCATAACTCAAAAAGTTATGATAGGATCTTCAAAAAAAAATAAAAAAATGCAGAAACTGTTAATACTATTAAAAGGCACAAATGGTTAGATTTGGAGTTGATACAAAAGATATCATGGTTTTAGAGCCAATTTGAATTTTTCGTTACCGTTGCCTTACTTGGCGGAGGTATGCGCACTCAGATGCTCTAGTTGTGATAGCACATCCCCTGAGGCATAGGATGGGCCATAGAGTTAGGTTAGTTAGAAGCGCCCACAGAATAGCGCCCGTAGAGGATCCTATAGGACATCTTAACTTTAGCTATGCCTTTAGGATGTCTTTTTTCTGTACCCACTTTGCTTCCTTCCGCATTCTTACTCATGCTAATCAGGTTTTCTTCTGGTCTTCATTTTCTTTTCCGACTTGCTGTTCCCAAGGGCATTGATCCCGTGTGGGACCTCTTTCGTGCATGGGTTCTGTGTTTCTATCATCATACTACATGCCCCTTGTTTCTTCCTGTTTGAGATCGATTTTACTGTGGAGACGGAGGCTTAAGCTATTCAATATAATAACAATAATAATACTTAAGACAGCACATTGCAAAGGCACCTTTAACATAATTTTCCGCCCCAATTTCCGATAATCTGTTTTGTTTCCAGGAGGGCCAAGAACTCTTTCAAAGATATGCCTCGTTGGCCTTCGGATCATATTTTCACTTGTGGCTTTTACGCAGGTGGAGCTCCTGTCCAGAGCGTGTGGGGCTGTTCCCTGAAAATGCGGCCGATTAGCCACGGCGATATTCCAACGACCCCCCAACCCCTCATTTCGCTATTGTAATTAAATTTTATCGAATTTCAACTGACAGAATGAACTGTTACTGTGCTATTATAGGTGATTTTATTCTATTTGAAATGGGAGTAGAAATTGCACCCAATGGATACTGGCTATAACAGAACAGGTCCGTTACGACAGTCTCAACCGACCGACGGAACGAAAAAAAAAAAAACTGCTCCTGATCAAGAATAGTTGGCTATCTATCGATATTGGCCCTGAGGCTATGGCGCCAGTGTGCTGCATTTAGTGCTTGTTTCTGGCTCTAAAATTTACATAATGGCATAGCTGCTTGAAAACTTATACTCCAATTACTGAATGTCACCATGCACTGGAGAAGATGGTAAGGCTCCGGGATAGGTAGGAGAAGGTAGTAATAGTCGATCCGATGCGCAGCACGGCATAGCATTTTTCATGCTGCGTTTACATACGAGCTTGCACCATGGACCAGTTATATCATTGCCGGTGTGCACAAAAAACCACGAGGTGGATCGGGTACCTCAGGTGTCTTCATTTTGTGCAGGTTGTCATCAGGCGACCGCATGATGAAAGTCTTGCAAGTTCCCCTCATTAGTCACGCTCGTCTTCATATCGGCTACAGCGTCGCTCGGACACCCAACTGATGGCGCGCTGACGTGCATCTTAATTTGGCGCCGACTCTGTACAGCAATCGCTCTATATGAGGAAAAATTGTTACAGCACCGAGCTGTGTCCTTAATTGTTGCTGCTAATTTGAATATGGCTGTGTTTCGAATGGGATTATAGTGACTTCGAGCATTCCATATAATGGGCTTAAAAAACTAACTCAGTCTTTTATTATAATTGTTCCTAATCCTTTCTTTAAATAAAAGTAAAGTCTTCATAATGGCACACCCCAACTTGGAAACCTAAATGCACTGGTTCGTGCTGCAAGCAAGTTCCCATTAAAGCCCATATAGGGGTGTACGGCAGCAGGCGACTATACCTTGTCTGAACTATGACTTCGTAAACGGAAAGCACTTGATAACTTGACTACTTGAGCGTTTCCATTTTTGGGTAGGCCAGTGTCCATTCAGTAGACTATAGCAGCCAGAAAAGCTGACGCTGCATCCCCGTGCCGCAAGACTTCTGTCCTGGCTTGGGATTAGAACGCCCGACCTTACGACAGTGAGCACGCAGCACTCCTCACTACTAGACCACCGGCGGTACGCGGTATCGTACACGTGTAGCGTTCCATATAGTGGTATCCTTATGAAAAATGCAAGATCAAGTCATCAGTTACAGGATTAAATTTTCTTGGATTGTCTTAGCAGTCACTGAGTGCGGGATATTTTTTTCCCATAAGAAATAATGTAAAGTGCATTAATCATTCCAGACCTTTAAAAGCTACACATCATTAAGTATTTTCCACATATAAATAAAAAATATTGCTTACTTATGCTGTACCTGCATCATAATAATAAACCTATTGTACATACATAAAGTCAAGCACAAAAAATGTATAAACAATACTGTAAAAGATAAATTAAAATTTAATTGCCCTGTAGCTGTACTGAGGAGAGCTGAAAACATATAGTAAGTGGAAGGTATTATGGCATGTGGAGAGGAGAAAGATTGTCGTTGTTTGGGAGGAGAGAGTCCCCTTCCCTAAACAAGTAAGGTAACTCTCCATCTGGGGTTCGACAACCGAGGCAGTGCTAGACGCCCGAATTATGTTTTTCCTACACATTTAGTTCAAGGAGAGAACTGTACAAGAAGAGTACTGTTAAAAATCAGAGGTATCTATATAAATATATTACAGTTTCTCGTCCCGTCAACACCCGGCATTATCCAGACAGGGGGCTCATCCGTCCACCCTAGTGTTTTAATAGAATAAATACAAAGCATCGAGCCAGGACTCGATCTGGGGACCTTGAGATTAGCACGCCGGTTCTCTACCAGTAAGCCACAGCAGCTAAAAGCAACGCAAGCACACGAGGTACTTGTGCTGCCCGCTGCATTCTGGCAAACATATTAAGGCAGAGCCGTACGTGTATATGAGGGAGCTCATCCGTCTACCCTGAATAGTTAATAACCTGGAAGATCTTACAGGTTATTAACTATTCAGGGTAGACGTACGGATGAGCTCCCTCATATACACGTACGGCTCTGCCTTAATATGTTTGCCAGAATGCAGCAGGCAGCACAAGTACCTCGTGTGCTTGCGTTGCTTTTAGCTGCTGTGGCTTACTGGTAGAGAACCGGCGTGCTAATCTCAAGGTCCCCAGATCGAGTCCTGGCTCGATGCTTTTTATTTATATAAATATACATGTATATATGTATATATACAACAATTGTGGTATGCATTCATGTACTTACAGAAAGGATTTCATCTTACTGCAGGTTTCACGTCAATCTGCATGTTGTGCATGCAATCTGGAGGTAAAACCATGCCCTACAAACCTCCACACTTTTATGCTATGCATTTCTACTTTTCTCCGGATATTCTTTACTCTCAGCATTGTTTTCAGCACTTGACTTAGAATCGTGAGGTTGCTCCGAAGTCTGTATGATTTATCCCCGCAGTAGGTACGTAAAATGCCAGGTGGCTGAACCCTGGCAATTTTCAGCTCAGAAGATTTCCATTAGCGCGGGAAACACCTCACGAACTCTTATCTCATAGATTCGTTTGCCAGAACGGGTGGTGCCATCAACCTCAATATCTTGCGATCCTAGCTCAGTCATCCGTAGGAAGTTACTAGGAACTAGATACACATAATATCATGTGTGAATCCCTGTCAAGGGGCATAGGATGGGCCATTGGTTTACGTTAGTTTTAAGTTTTCAATTTGTTATGGGGAACAGCGCCCCAGGGTGATCCTGGGGCCTTCGGAACGTTTGTTTTCGTGCCCACTTTACTTCCTTCCGATTTCACACTCCTATTGATATTACTTTCATCTGTTCTTTCCTGATTTACTGTTCCCGTCTGCCTAGATCCTGTGTGCCGGAACATCATCGTGCATGGGTTCCACCTGTCTATCGTCATACTATATTATGACCCTTCTTTATTCCTCTGTGACATCGCCTTTGTTATGGAAACGGAGACTTGAACTTCCGAATGCAATAATAGCACTGTGTGAATCTTACAGTGCATCGCCAAGGCCACCTAGAGAACGATTGTTTAGGTGGCGTTGGCTTCGCTGATAGCAATTTGTAGGGAGTCGCACCCATGAGAATTTTACTGGTTGTCTCAGTTAACTCTGGACATGTTTCTTCTGTGCCCACTGTCCAGGATTGCTTCCTGACGTCAAACTCCTACTAACAAGCTTTATTCTATTCTTCTTCCCCTCAAGGGGCATAGGATGGGTCATAGGCCATAGGGTTAGTTTAGGTTTGCCCATCTTATGTTATGGGAGCAGGGCCCTCAGCGGGACCATGTAGGTTACCTTACTTACCTTAACCATCAGCTAAGCCTTCGGGACCTCTATCTGTCGTGACCACTTTACTTCATTCCGATTGCATGCTGTTACTGATATTATTTTCTTCTGTTCTTCCTCTTCTTTCCCGACTTATTGTTCCCATGCTCGGTGATTCTGTGCGGGAACACCTTCATGCAAAGGTTCCCAGTTTCTATTTACATACTATATGTTCCTTATTTCGTCCTTTGTTAGATCACTTTAGTTGTGGAGGCGTAAGCTATCCAATAATCTAATTATATTCTTCTTGTGTTAGTACCTGTTCTCATTTAATGTGATCCTCCAGCTAACATGTGTTTTCTACTTTAATTACCTCCGCCACGGAGGTTATAGTTTTATCGTGTTTTTCTGTCTGTTTGTGTGCTATTCCGTTGGTCCCTTTCTCTGTCACTAAGATAACACTAAAAGTTATGGACCGATCTTGACAAAATTTACAAGGATTGCTTAACATGTTAGGACTAACAGATGATTAACTTTTGGAGAAGATCCCTTCAACAGTATGTTTGTTGGTTTGTCTACCTATTTTTTCTTAGAGCCATTACCCAAAAAGGTATAGATTGAATTTTATGAAATTTAAATGAGTTGTTAGGTATACAACGAGGATTAAATGACCAATTTTTTGTGATCAGTTCACTCGTTTGTTTGTTGGTTTGTCTCTGTGTTTAATTTAATGCATGTAAGCAAAATAAGTCAAAAAGTAATCAACGGATCTTTATTAAATTTGCAGGAATTGTTAGAAATGTTGAAAGACATAAATGATCAAATTTTGGTGATGATTCGTTGGTCTGTTTGTGAGTTTGACTAATGTTTGTTAGAATGTTTGTGAGCAAAATAACTCGAAAAGTTATCAACGCATCTTCAACAAGACTACAGAAGCCGTTATTTCTGTCAAAAGGCAGAATTGATTAGATTTTGGTGCTGATACAAAGGAAATCATAGTTTCCAGAACCAAATTGAATTATTCGTTACCATTGCCTTACTTGGCGAAGGTATGCGCACTCAGCGTGCTCTAGTTATTATATTTTGTATTTTCTAATTCCTCTCTTAAACCTATATAGAAAGACAGGAACTGAAAAGCCTGCTACAAATAACAAGATTCAAGCTTAATATCCCGAATATTCTCCAGCAAAAATGTATTAAAGCCCAAATAAATGTATTAATAAATCAGAGAAATTATGCCAACACTTCTGCGGAGACGCTCTTGGCCGCCCGTGTTACATAAATTCTCCACTCGTGGAAGGATTAATGAACACTTCATCTAATGGTAGTATATTAGATGCGTAACATACACAAATTTATTTGCAGTCGAAATCTAATGTATCTCAGAGATCAAACTGGCAGTTACTGTCGGTGCAGCCTACATTTGCACTGTAGCTGAAGTATCCAGCAACTATTGATATATATGGTGACGGTGGTCAGTCTTATAATTATTATAATATATTGGTACTTTCATCTTTTTTATTATTATTGGTTTCGTTGCAAGCAAGATAAACCAGAATTAGCGAAATAAGCCCAAATATGCAAGTCCTCGTTATAATTTCTTTAGTTACTGAATCAACCGAGTATATTTAACATTAATTTTTTTTTACCCCTTTCCTACTTAAAAGTAGTCGTACAAACCCATCTTGATATTCTTAGAAAACAATACTAATTCTAGGCCATTATAACTCACTTGCGTCTTAGCTTTAAAGAGTCCGCGAAAACCTCAATACTTTTGGACTGCTGGTTGAAGTTTGTCCAGATTTGCGGAAACTAATATGAGGAGCTGATTTCGAAAAGCAGAATTCACGCAATACTGGTATTTGTTATGTGCCGGTATCAAAAATGTTAAAATAAGCTGTTTAGAGGCATGCATAAAGCCGCTTCTAAACGATAACTATTTTATTTATATGATACGAGTTGCTAAAATTAGTCTCCTACATGCTTCTCTCTTACTTCTGTTCACATGACTTTCAATAGTTGTAGCTATGTCATTTGTTCCGGAGTCTAAATTTCTCCACGTGTCGGCACTAGTATCCGTGCCTGCCCCGGCAAGGAAGTACATCCGTAGAGCTAGTCATCTACCTGTCAGAGTCTCCGGCCCAGTGTCTGTCTCTGCCCGCGCCATCAACCTCAATAAGCCCTCTGCCGCTCAGCCAGCCGTTCAAACTGCTCCAGCAAATCCCTTAGGGCCCCTTTCTCGACGACCGGTGGCCCCTCCTCTCGTGCACTCGGTGGCAGCGAGGCTGTATAGATGGCACCCTCGCCAGAAGGAAGAGGAGTCAGCCGCTGTCTTGTTTACCTTGGGGTCCAGTCCATATCAGTCGGCACTCCGCGGTTGCTGCTGCCTGCCGCTAGCACCTCCAAGGAAGCGTTTTCTCTAGCTCGCACCCGGCGCGGTCTTGGGTTTCTCTCAGTCCTGTCTCGGACTAAGATGGCGGTGGAGTTAAGATCTGTAGCTGCTGCCTCCTCACCACAGGCCGAGCATCTTCTCAGCAATCAGCTGGTCAGTTCGCCTGCGTTCCTTACGCGCCTCTTCTGACTTCCCGCCAAGCGCTTCCCGGAGTCTGCGCACTGAACGCGACGTGCCTCTTCCGTGGACTTGCTTCCATTGTGATTGTTTTTAGAACACCGGAGTTCGCATTTTCGATATAGGAACTTGTGATACGTTCTTACTGTGCATTGAAAGAACCTTGATGGACGTGTGCCGATAGAAATTTTAAAACTGATTCTTTTAGTTCGTCTAAAGTTAGTGAAACGGAGTTGTTTCACTTTGCAAGACCTTGTGAAACCGTGTGCCCTACAGTGATCGGTTACTGAGTTGTATAAGTGTGTCGTACGAAACTGATATTACTTATTTGAGTATAAACAATTGCTGTTCTGTTGATTTTTTCTTTGGAGACTTTAATACATCGAAAAAGGAGTGAATGTGGAATTCTGGAAATCATATTTTCTTCCACTGGGTAGCAGCTCGACAGTACAGACTTCGGATCTGGAGGTAAGAAACCAGCTTTCGATTCTCCTTTTTTTCCTGATTTGCTTGTGTGATTTTAGCTTTGTTTCTGCTTTATTGCAATAGAAAAGCCGCCTTTGCTCACGTTTAAATGAGCACCTATGCTCTCAACTAACATTCTTTTTAAACAACTTCGACCTATTTCCTTTCCTAGTTTTGAATGAATTATTACACAATACGAGCACTTCATGCGACTCTAATTAAGTAATAGTAATTATAAATATCGGGAAGAGGCATGATTGACGCATCACAGGGTCCTTGTGAAGAAATTTTTACTCTGTAATAGTCAAACCATCGGTATGATGCATCAAATGATGATTGCAGTTTGTTTTGGTGAACATATTGTTCGTTGATAATACTAGTGTAGCAATATGCCGTGTTGTGGTACGGTAGGTTTAACTATGCCAATGCGATCAATTTAAGCACTAGGCTGCTAGGATGAGAGGCTGTGTAACGTTGTATAGATCTGTGGCTACTGAATCTCATCATACACTTTATTCGACAATGACGGACTAAAGCGCCCATTCCCATAGGGGAGCCATAGCCTGAACCTCGGTCTCATCTGAACTATTACAGTCGATGAGACCGAGTGCTTTACTTTTGTTATGGCACTTCAGCATCAAACTTACACTGAAACGAGGGCAGTAACCTGTCGCCTGCACCTTCAATAGATCCCGTGAGCGTTTTCATAAATGGGAACGTAAATTATACGATTGTGTTAAAGTTGTCAGGAGCCGCCACAGAATGGAGTCGAGGTGTTGCCTTTATTGGTGTCCGGGAATGTGGACTGTAGTAATTTTACATCGCATGGTCTTTAATTTAATAAATGCAAATGCTACTTCATTTAAAGCTAAGCGTAGGTATTTGCTTGTTATTGCGGTAACAAAAGTGGAATGTAAGCAACTGTTTCCATCTTCCAGTGTTTAGCTGAGAAAAAAAAGTCTACAGTGTGTGCTATGTCCAAAAATTGTCATGATATAAAATGAGATAGTGGAGATTACATGCAGCTATGCCCATGCTTATATCTGTGCATTCAACTTTCCTTTCTAAAGTTAATGATAGACTGAAAACGCTAGATTAAATTAAAACACTAGAATAAATTAAATTAAAACACTAGATTAAATAAAAAATATAGGGCACAAAGTAAGAGCTCATCTTATCCTGAAGAATTAGACAATTTTTGCCACATTTTGCCAACGTTGATAGTTCTTGAAATATGAAAGGTAATGAACTATAAGCTTTCGTTCCCATTGCCGAATAATACGCATGCAGTTACTGGCACATTGATGAATAGCGAAGAATAAAGCTGTAGAAGATATAAATCAGAGGAGAAATGTATGATTTTGATTTGATTTGATTCCAGCTGCTGAATGATAGTCCTGAGTGCCCCAATTTCTTAGAACAACGCGTTAAATACTTGGCAGTTTTATTAACAGGAGGCATTGATGGTAAAATCTTGAGCAATCTAGCATCCCTTCACTTCTAAATATTTGCCATTATAGCACAGAACTATATGAATGCTTTATATCCACCATTTCTTGGAAAATGCAAAAAAACAGTTAGCTTATTAATGAATATGAGCATCTAATATACAGTATAATGTATATAGGTTTATAAAGAGCCCTCTATATATATCTGAGAATATATTTCACTTGGAAGTATTGAAGTTTCGGGAGTAGAATCTTACCTTTTTGCGCTGTAGGCATTTTACAGGATACCAAATTTATATTTTAGCTCTTAGCCAAAATGTTTACCTAAGGTTAGAGCATTCTAGTATCATTAACTCAAAAATTCTTTGTTTTAAATGATCTCAATTTATGCCACAAATTCAAGTTTATGTCTGAATGACGTTGAAATTATCTACGGTTTCACTACCCTCCTTGACTTGGAAGCTCACCTCGCAGGGATGCGACCACTCCCGGTTGGGAGCTCCTGCTCTAGAATGATTGATTATGCTGTTTCCTGTGCCCAATATGTCCTGCCATGTACAACTTGGAAAGCATTGTCTTACTGTCCCTCTATGTTTTGTAATATAAGTATTGTAGTTTTTGTATTGTATTAGTATTTAGCAACAAGAATACCTTCACGCATCGGAGAAATAAATGATTTATTATTATTGCGCGGAACTGTTGCCCCTGACTGTGTATAGAAGTTTACTCAGCTATACGAGAAGTTTCATTGCATTGAGTCGAACAAGGACTTTACATGTGAAACAAAAATTAGCTTCCCTATTCTAATATTTGATTGCGGAAAAACGTTAAAAATTAATTTGTAATTTTGTGTTACCTCCGCCGAGGAGGTTATGACTTAGCCGGATTTTGTTTGTCTATCACCAAGATAACTAAAAAAAATGATACATTGATCTTCACGATATTTCCAGGGAATGCTACCTTAGAAGGAATAGATGATAAATTTTTAGTGAAGATCTATCAAGCCGTTTGTTTGTCTGTGTTTCCTTGGTAAAATAACTCAATACTTAATGAACGGATCTTCATGACGCTTGCAACAACTGCTGGGAAAGTTACAAAGAGCTACTGACTAAAGTTTTGTTACGACCTTCTGTCTGTCAGCTTGTCTCTTTGCCGCTGTGTTGGCTATAACGTCTGTCAGACCATAACTCCAAACGTTATTGACGCATCTACCTGCAATTTTTATGACTTGTTAGAAATGCTAAAAGGTACAAATGACCAAATTGTGGTATGATTGGTTCATCCATTTGTGTGTTTGACTGTAATGTTTTGCTTAGTACTTGCCGGTTCATAACTCAAAAAGTTTCCAACGGATCAACAAGAAAATGACAGGGACTGTTATTCATGTCGAGAGGCAAATATGACCACATTTGGGAGAAGATGAAATAATAAATCCTTGCTTCAAAGCCAGTTTGAATTTTCTGTAAGCATTGCCGATTGCTTGGCGGAGGCATGCACTCTCAGAGTGCTCTAGTTTTAGCAATATATACGAGCTGTGATAGCTGTGATAATATAGGCCTCACATACATCGTTCTTTCTCTCCACTTTTTTCTACATATTTTTGTATCCTTCCCGAATGGTTGTCCTCCTGCTCGTTGCTCTTCGATGTTTAGCCCCTCCACATTTCATACGTGTAATTTAAGGCATTGTTAATAAACTATAATACCTGTCTGCCCTACAAAATGCAACTTCAAGTCTCATATTTGAGCCGTAGACGATTCCACTAGTCCAGGTAAGTCTAGGTCTGAGTACATTGCGGTAGTTCTACACGGACGTTATATCCAATAAGACTACGTCTATTTAATACTAACAATTTGATCTGTTAGTGCATGCGTTTACTTATTTTCTTGTATGTTTGCGGTCTTGATTGCGCCCTTTATTTTCTTAAATATGGCAAAAAACTTAGTGATACAGTGTCGCGGACAGACGGCGTCGAGTGTATATACTCACGGCCTCACAGGTAATAGATTTCCTCTCTGGTCGGAGCATGATTTTTTAATCTCACTCTTTTACTGCGTCGGTCGGTTTACACGGAATGGTAAGATGCATTAAAATTGATTTATTCAAAACTCGGTGATCCGAACTGTCATGGGTGGTCTATAGGAGCTCTAATGTATAGCTAAATGCGGTTACTATTGTTTTACTCTATGAAAATAAATAGACTACCACCATCGTGTTAACTGGTAAAAGATAGTTCGAGTTTACCCAATTCTCTAAACAAAAAGTCGAGTATACTCTGGTGTTTTGGACAAAAAATATCAGCAGCCTAAAAAATAAGAATTCACGACATTGTGTTCGCCTGAAAAAGCAGGTATACACCATTGTTTCAGTAAAAAAAAATAGGTTTGCGTCAGTGCTTTAACAAAGAATAAATCAGGCTAACAACGGCCATTATATACTAATTGAGAACCAATAAAATGTTGAGTTTGAGGTTCTCAAATGCTGTTGAGTTTTACTCACACGGATAGCTGTCATTTGAACCATGCATTGGTCGAAAATATAGTTCGTTAGTTGCCGGAAATTGTAAAGAAATGTAAAACATGGATTAGTTTTCGTTGCTCGGACGAGCTCTAGGGAAGTAATTAAGTTTTCTAGAGTCACCCGCTCTATTTCCATTTTTGAAGGCTGTACGGCCAGCGGTTCTAATGCATTTGCCGTAGGCTCTACAGTCATGGCAGTTGCTGCTTTTTCAGATGTTGCAGAATAGATAAAAATATGGATTATCAGTTGGGCGACGGCCCCGCACTGAGTGGGACTTTCGATCACTAGACACGTACGTATCCTACGCGCTAGTCGATCGTGCAATGATGAGGTCGACTAGCGTCTGCATTAGTCTAAATACCTGAAGTGCCTCGAACGCAGGCACCTTCATCCTCATAGTTACAGTAATGTAATGATGCCCTGCCTGTAAATGCCATTCCAATACTCGCACTCGAGCATGTTTGTGTCGTCGGTAATCGTCGTATGAAGTTTTTTTTTTTCGTTCTACGCTAGTAATACATCATTGTTTCCATTATGTCCGCCCTAATCAGGACAGCGCATTAAAACCTTCAAAGTTGCTTTTTATGTCACTGTAGAAGAAAAAAAAACAGTCATTGTGCAGATGACAGGTTGAGTGTGCGCCTGCTTCGACAGATCGTCGGTCTATTTATGCGCCGATTGAGCACTTCCGATAATTGCTGCTCTTAAATCCTACCGCATTTTGCTCGAGCTGAACAGGTAAAGCGCAGCGCATCGTTGTGAAATTGTGGGATTTTAGTACAGCTCGATGTGGCCGATCCCTTCACTCGCATCATTTCCTTCTAACTGGTCAGTGGCGACCAATCACGCGTCCGATACNCAGGTAAAGCGCAGCGCATCGTTGTGAAATTGTGGGATTTTAGTACAGCTCGATGTGGCCGATCCCTTCACTCGCATCATTTCCTTCTAACTGGTCAGTGGCGACCAATCACGCGTCCGATACCAGAGCGCAACGTCCACCAATCACGAGCCTTCCAAAAGTTGCGTTGCCGCAGCAGCAGCCGCCGATGATCATAAAGCTCCTTTGTAAAAGTAAAAGCTCTTCAAAAACTAACTACAAATCATTTGGGGGTGATACAAGCGTCGCAGCATCTGTGGTCTTCGTACGTGTAATAGATCAGCTTTCTCACACGCTTCTGCGTGATTGCACGTTCGCTGTCCCTATGTACCTGGTGGTGAAGTCACCTGTACGTGGTGAGAGGAACAGCACCCGCTGCTGCGGTTATCGGCTACACCGATTATCTCAAATGGAACACCATCGAGTTATCTCGTCCGAGAGAAGGCCACGCTGCTACTACCGTTTCTTTTTTCGCATGATACTCTAAGTACTAGCTCGTAAGAAGACGCTGCATAGTCCTTCGATTGTGAAGGGACTCCTGTCTCTAGCGCTTCTTGTCTTAATTAATACCTTCTACGTATTTTTTACTTAAAATAATTCTAATACATAATTTTTAAAGCTCTGTTGCGAATTAATCCTATCTATAGCATTCCTCATTGGAAAACCTGATACGGTTGCCGAAGATCGGGAACAGCTAAAGTTCGAAAACCGTAGTATGTTCTGAAGCGCGTTGTAGTCACAACTCTGGAGTTACCTGTACTACACCCGAGCCGTGTGGTAATCAGCAACTATAGTCAAACCAGCGTAAGGAGTCCGATGGGCGTGGCTAAGAACGCAAAGCAACTTGGCCAAATCGCACTTAAGCGCGTGGTATAACTTGTCTCAATCGATAAAATTATATTTATATTCGAATACTTAAAGTACTTTAGTCAATAGATTAGATTTGGCACTGCTGCGTTCAATTCAGCCCCGTCCCTAAAGGACTGCTTAAGCTGGTTTGACTATAACCGCTGGCATGCAAAGTAGCCTCATTTATGTCTTTATGGGTCGCGGCTAAGGCTTTCCGGGTTACTGTAGTCAAAGCAAGTGTGTAGCAACGTACTTCTACTCTGCCTCTTCTGTCGGAAACAGGCGGCACGATGAACACGGTATCCATATGAGATCTTCTATTATTGTTATTATATTACGATAAACACGGTAGCCATTTAAAATCTCCTATATAAGATTATTATCATTGAAAAATATTGTTAATATAGTTTAATTTGAACTATACAGTGTCAAGTTTCTGCAAAAAAAAAACAGCCTCGGATTTGCAATTTTATGCACCTATTATAAACCCTTATTTGATTTATCATTAATTAATTACATTCATTATTGTACTTATTATGTTATTAAATCTCTAAAATAACCTCGTGACTTGCGAATTTTTTTATCACAGTATTTCCATCCTTCCGCCTACAGTTCAGATACAGATCACTAGCTTAATCTTTCTGCTAAATATTCACGAACGTAATTTAACCGTATTGTTGCCCAGGGTTCCATTTTTTCATCTCTTTTCACAAATGCTGTTTACGTACAAACCACCCTAACAGCGTTTTAAAGTTGAATTCCTGCCTTAGCTTCTATGTAGCTCAGAACTCTGCAAGGAACTTGTTAAAGTGTGCCTACCAAGTTTTCCAAAACGCGTTTTCGACCTAAATGATTTAACATTCCTTGCTTCATCTCCTCCTGCTCCTCCCACATTCGCATTACGCTCCTCCTGAACATGGCACTGCTGCTCCCGCTGGGCTGTGCACTTCCCAGGTGGCGCAAGTTTTTAATTAATTTGAGTGCGTAATCTCCAAAAGTCAAGCATTAGCCGTATGCTCTAATTAACAGGCTGAGCGATCCTAGATCTCTCTCATTCACCAACTTTTTTACCCGTGCGTTAGTTTGAGTGAGTGTGTATCGGGCGCCGCTCCACTCTGCGCAATAATTCAGATAAAGCGAATGCGTAAATTCTCCGACTAAATATCTGTCATATGTTACGGATAGTTAGGGCCTGCTTGGGGATGAAGCTGTTCAAGAGGGAGGAGGGTTCCGATCCACATGATTTGAGTGGTTTATCAGCTCGCTCTTCAGCCTTTGATGACAAGCCACTAATTCGAAACCAGCCGGAATGTTTTATATTTAGCTGGTGAAATTTCTGAGCGTAGCTTGTTGATGATTCGATGGATAATTGCTCTTCAAAAGTAATGTTTCAATGTGCGCTGATTGAAAATATGCGTTAACTGAGAGTGCAATATTTACATGTGTTCTCACAAGTTTTAAAAATGGAGTCGTTTCAAACAACAAAGCGCGGAAAAACACATGGTACCGGCTAGTGATATATGCGTTCCCTTTTCTACCAAACTGTTGACTTGAATAATCTCTTAACAACACGTTAAGAAACATGCAATATGCCTGTTAGCGATACGTGCTTGCTTTTGTTAGCAGATGTAATGTTTTTTATCACCAAACCTTCGTAAAATTCTCATTCCCCACGAAATATTTGAGCTTCCTGTTTGATTCGAAGTCGAATCTTTTACGACCAGTAAAATGCGTAGCTGAACAAAGATTATGCATCCTAAGAGTATACAATAACTTTGCGCGCGGAACTAGCAGATATTCCTCACCGTCAGAATGCCTCCATTTTGGAAATTCAGACAGCTTCGGCCTGCTATTTAGTTTACTTTAAAAACTGTAAGTTGCTTCCTTTGGGAGCCCTCAGCTTCTAGCCCTCCGATGGTGCGCTTTAGCGTTCGGTTCTCGGGGGACCGACGAGCTTCCTGCCAGAGATTTGGGCTGCTTTGGGG
>LQNS02278082.1:9692440-9708437 GCA_001587735.2 Parhyale hawaiensis | reverse complement strand
CTGCACGGCAGACAACGTATTGAAATTATTCCTGGCCTTTCCGTGCAATTGTCATGTATCGTATTTAGGCAGTCATTTTTGCCTGGCAGACAACGTATTGAAATTATTCCTGGCCTTTCCGTGCAATTGTAATGTATCGTATTTAGGCAGTCATTTCTGCACGGCAGACAACGTATTGAAATTATTCCTGGCCTTTCCGTGCAATCGCTATGTATCGTATGTAGGCAGTCATTTCTGCACCACAGAACATGTATTGAAATTATTTCTCGCCTTTCCGTGCAATTGTTATGCATCGTATTTAGGCAGTCATTTCAGCACGGCAGGAAGTACTTCGAAATAGTGTCTCATTATACCGTGCAAATGCTATGTGTTCTAGTATATCAGTGATTTCTGCTTTCCTTTGCAAATGCCGAGTTGCACTAAGGTAGCTATTTTTGTCTGTCGAACATTATTTGGAACAATTTCTATATCCCTCCCACACTTTACTATATAATTAGTTACGTTCAGGCGGTCCGTCGTGCTCACGTCAAAGGGAAATGTTTTGGGTTTAATATCTGGGGTTCGCAGTGCACACTTAACTGATCGTATCTGCTCTTTGTCGCGTTGTCATTTGTGTCGCCTTGTAGTGGAATACCGGTACTCTGTTACAATTACTCTCTCGCTTTCCGATGTAGACTTCTGTGGGCTTTGTTTAAATTGGCATATGTTTACTCTAGATATTCTCTTGAGTTTTCTGCCTGGACTCTACTGTAATTATTAATTAATCTGCGTAATTGCGAATTGATCTGTTGAGAGGAAATTAAAGCCTCTATATATAGTTTATCGCTCTTGCAGTTTTTAGCAAGAAAACATTATTGCGTCAGTTGTGTTAACCATCTAATGACTTTAGGTCACACATGCACTTTCTGTTATTGCATTTGTTCGTGATTTTTAATGGAGTATTTATGTTTTACGCACCATGAGCATAATTTTGTTATCTGGTGTCTGTGAACAATTTGCTGACCTCAAACTGAACTGCTTGTACTGAAAGGGGTCGCCTGTGCATGGTAAACTAATACCACAGTGGTATTATTTTTGGTCTTCTAGTAAGGATTTATGGTACTCTTTCATAGCAGTTAAACAAGAGTGTTTCTCAACATTAATAGTGAACGACTTTGTGTTTTTCCTTATTGCCAAATTTCGTGTATTGATAGTAGTTCGCGTACTCCGCAATATCTGTATTTTATGATTATTACAATCTGCATACTTTTCATGTTACAAAGATTTTATTTGAAAATTTCTTTACTCATGACCAAATGTAAATTTGATGATTCCTGTATCAGTTTCTATTTAATTTTCTGTAATTACTGATGCTATCCATAGTTCAGCTTCGCAGTAACCCGCAGTCTGCTGCATTGTACAGCCTCACTCGATTACACTCGGGTCAAGCACTGAGTGGCGAGGGCCCACGAACAGACGTTACCACCCGGTCACAGACACAATCCTTACTGTCGCTTGTACATCCTCGCTTTCCCTGCGTTACAGCTGTTTGTAAAAATATGAAATATGGTTTTTATGCCTGCTCCAAAACTTTATCAACAGATAACGATACCTGACCCCTAATACAGATTCAGTTCACTCTCATCGCAATGCATCAATGGTTAGGAGATACTTTGCCAACATTTACAACACATACAGTGGCTGTTGTAATAGCTAAAATTATGGCTCACTATACACCGTGAAAATCCTTGTTCCAAAAAGCGGCTCGCGTTCCCGTGTACTGATGGAAATGGCTCGCCTTGGTATGCGCTCGAACAGTATGAGCAGTCCGTTGCTGTACGGGAAGACGTCTTTGTCAAGGACACTGTTCTGAATTCTGTGCTAGAAAAATAATTTATTTTATTTAGATGACTGTTAACACTGAAGTTAATCGATTACACAATGTAGAGAAATTACACTGAAATACTCATTTTGAAGGACATATTAGAAATAATATCGATTGCAATCGCAGATAATGTCGATTGAAATCGCAGATAATATCGATTGAAATCGCAGATAATAAGCTAACTTTAGCGTCTATTATAGCTAACTTTAGCGTCTATTATAGCTAACTTTAGCGTCTATTATAGCTAACTTTAGCGTCATAATATCGATTGAAATCGCAGATAATATCGATTGAAGTCAGAAGGTGGGGCAGGAAATGCCAGCCCCTGCAGGTGACTGCTCGTATATCAGAACAACAATTGTAACATCTCCTTAAGAGCTCGACCGTTCCCCTCACTCTCGTTGCGCTCCCACAGGCGCGGGTGGCCACTGTTGATTTTGTTGGTCGGGCTAAACGAAAGAGAGCCACTCGCTTCTTCTGCTCAGTGAGGAGCAGGAAGAAAGTTCAGTGATGGACTCGTGCTGCCAGTATACTAAACAAAAGAGTAACGCTTATCAAACAACGCTTCCATCACGCACTGTTAAGCAGCCTTCGGCGTGCGTATTGCGAGGCAGTTTAGATTTCTCAACACCTTTGCCGCTTTTCGAGGAACTTAGGCGCCTCAAAACGGGGAAATTTGCTCTGATTTTGCTCCTTGATTAACTGATTCTTAGAAAGCTTCATCATCAGCGTGCGGCGGAACAGCTTGTTCCTCTAACCATTCATCCCTTTCAAAGTATTTCCCATGATGCAACGGCTCACACTCAATCCAAAAACGTTTTACGTGACGTCTTGAATTAAGTACGTACTTTAAAACTATGTAAGGGGTTGTTTAATGCTTCATTTGAGTCTTTTATGTATGACTTATCTCTCAGCACCCAAGTGTGTAGATCTCAAATAATAACCCTAACAGAAAGTATGGCCACCCAGAACCTAATTTAAGGTTTACGTTTTTGGGCGATCGAAAACTTTGTTATATAGGGTATACTCCTTATACTTCAACTGACGTACCAAAAAAATTTGAATTAAAGTGGCTTGAATTCGTTTTGTTTAATAGAAACAACCTTTTAGACCAACTTCTGTGCCGCTCCGAACTTTAAATCCTAATATTCGATCGATCGAGTCGATGGTTTGAGTCTAATATTAGAGGTGCTAATCGTAGACGATTATGCTTGAGACGGCCGGGCCGTAAGAGCAAAAAGACCGGGGGCCGTTAACCTTCGACCTTTTCACTCGAGTGCTCGGGCCGCAGATGCCCAGCTCTTATGCTGTCGAGGCAGCAGTGTGGTGTGTGTCCGCGCTATGCGCCCCATCCCATCCCGGGAGCAATTTCTGTTCGGTGCCGAGGGCTCAGTACCTATCAGATTGCTGACGTCGAAAGTAGGGCGACATTGCGAACTTTATGTTATCGCGAGGACTCTGGCTTTTTATGTAGGTGCCTCTCTTTTTGCAATACGTGGCAAGAGCAACGCCAGTTTTCACCACAGTTTCAGTAGCGCCGGCGGAGCTGCTGCTGATTGTTTCATAACATTTATTGCGTTGTGAGTAAATTAGAGATGCAATAGTTTCGTTGCCTGTGTAGCGGTAAAACACGTTTTTTTAAGAAGTTGCGTCAGTGTGAGTTAAACGTGCGCTTACTGGCAGAAACACGAGAAGTTCCTACCATTTTGGAGCAACGTATTTATAAACGACTAACTTTTAACATTTATTTTTACTATTATTTTTCCTTAAACTGTGAAGTTTTAAAAATTACCGTTTGTGCGATGGAGTTTTTCTTGTGAATCAACATTATTCTGAGTTCTAAAATTATAAGCAATGCGGATTGTGTTTTTCTAAACCAGTAAGCTTTCCCGAGTACCAACGGCAAGTACCTACCTCGGCGAGATATACGGCACAAAAACTGCCGTTTTTTTACTGCTAATGACTGGGGTCTGCAGCATGGAGATGGTACTTAGCATATCGAGAGAAGCTGTGTACCATCAGAGCTGGTGCTGACCATTTGATGCCTGTTGACCATCTTGACTATCAGCCGCTCTTCTGCAGAGACGGCACTGACCACCTTTAGACTCCGGGCCACTTTAGACCGACTGTAGACCGACGTACAGAGATGGTACTTAAATTATTAGCCTTACGAAGCTCCCAAGTATATAGTGACCATTGTTTTATGCATACTTGCCAATATCCAAATGTGTTGCTCAGATCGACAGCTCATTTTCTACAGGACCGAACGTGCACGTGTTACAATTTCATCAAAATTACATGAGTTGCATTTAATTTTGAGCTAAAAATGTAAAGGATTCCCTAAAAAGGAAATATTTGAGGCTGCCTTTCAGCAGCTTGGCTGTGTACCAAGAGTGACCACACTGTGCAACATGCAGGAGCGCACGCTTCACCAGAAAATGTAGTATATTCCCTTATAAAGAAATTCTCAAAGGTGCTTTAAACAGCTTGACAGTGGACCACGAGTGACCACACCATGCATCAGAGACGCACGCTTGAGCAGGCCAGCATCATTTCTCGCCTCGTGCCAACGGTCGCGCTCCGCAGCCTCCGCCGTTCAAAATGTTCTCCCTCGGGAGACAGCGACGAAAAATCGCCGCACTTTTGCACCACGAGCCGTATTTTGTATGGCGCTGTGTTCTTGGTGCTCAATTGGTCGAAGAGACAAAAAGACAAAATAAGAACAGCATTTGACAATGTGTTTACAGTTTGGTAAAGCTCCAGGAAATGACAGAGGCAATGAACTGAAAATTGTGGCGATTGTCGACTGCAAACTTCCAGGACTGCGAGTCGCGGATATTTAGTTCAGTCTTCCCGAGTGAAGGCCTCGTTCTTGGGTGAAGCCTTCGGCATCACAAAATGCAAGGGAAACTTCCTATCCGGCTTCTTGCCTTGAGTTAATTTACGATTGGCCATGAAAATATTTATTCATTCGTAAAAAATTATGCTATTATTGAATATTCTAAGAGTGTAGTTAAGCCCCCACTATATGAGATATTTCCTCCTGCACGCTAAAAGGCCATACATTGGAACTACTTTTGCTGGCTTGCTAATCCAAAGACGTATGCGAGTTTTCAATATACTTGTGATAATGCACGTCCTTCCCATTTCACGCCTAGGCCTATACCCTGTAATAGCCATCAAGAGCTAGCGGCACTAGGTGATTATGTACATTAATCGAAAAATACTGTAACCTACAATTATTATGATACATTACATCCAGCGCCAAAGTCGTCCGCCGCAGAACTCCTTTAAATGTGCGATGCTCCCTTGGTGATTTGAATGAATGTTCAGTTTCTTAGACAAGGTTGTCTCTGTGACTAAGTCTAGGCAAGTCAAATCTTCAATTTCGCTTCTTCACTCTTAGAAATTTAGACAGAAAATTCCTACTCAAATTTACTGTAGCCTGCCTGCTAAAAGTTTTACCTCGTCCACCTTCGCCGTTTATCTTTTGCAAATTTTCTTAAACGGAAATATATGCTTCGTTAGTGGCTAGCGAGCCTTACTTTTTGAGACTTCGCGCAAACTCTAATTTGGATAAAAGTACACATTCAAACTAAAATAATTTTTTCTGTAAATGTTCGCCAATTTCTGCATTCAATGTCGAGATTGCGCGCTCCTGACACTGCTGCTGTCTGGACCAATTCACTGAAGCAATTTTTTTTTCTTTAGTGAGGCATTTCTTTAAAATATTGAGCTTCATAATTTCTGTACAATATTGTTAGCTAGGTCGTAATGAAACTTCGAACCATTAATTGTCGAAAAAGTGGGTTTTTGTCACTCGTTTAAATTCTAACTCAGAGTTATATGCATAAATACAGAGTATAGTGCAAATTTCAGTTTAAAGTCATGTGCGTAACTGTGATAAGATGCATATCACTGCCAGCATTTGAGTATTTCTATAGAGTACTAGTGCACCAAAGAGTATTAGAGCGCTAATAATGTCCTTGAGTAGCTCCGCCCATTCACACGATTGTGAAACGAACGCGCTGTCTCAGCTCCTCATCCGGTAAAATTATTTTTTTTGCCAATTAATACGACTGTATTACTACAATAAACATCGTAAAAATTGCTAAAATTTTACCTTTCAAATCATTTCGTGTTGCAGGTGCCGCTAGTCAAATTTCATCTATCTCTTCTAATTTTCAGTGAACGATAGCTTAGAAGTCTTCGCACTTCCCTGCTGCTTAAGCGGATACAGCAACTCATTCGACCGCGGAACTGAGAAAACTCGTTCATTTGATATCTTATAAACTGACCGCCTATCTGCAACTGAACCATAAGCTACGCTGGCTGCCATATAAAGTAAAGGATCCAGTACCACCGCTGGCATTTTGCTTGTAGTCATGAGGAACGTAAACACAAGAGACCTTGTATTCTTGAAGCATCAAATTTAAGGTTGAAAGCTGTCGGATGCCGTTTCAGCGCACGCGGCAGTGATTCAAAAAAGAGTACTTCTGTGATGCATAACGTAACCTGCCGTAATTATAGCCAAGACTTTTCAGTAACACGGACAATACCCATTTATTGGGTAAAACCACAATGTGTAGTTGCGTAATAGATAAAACCATCATTGGAAACAATTATACTCGTGTAAATGATTTGAAATGCATTCCTCACATTCATGTAACAGAACGTAGTTCTGAATATTTAATTTTTTTGTCATCTTCAACAATTTTCCACTGGTTGTTCAAGGTGTATGTCTACGGTATCTCCTGCCACTCGCTGACCGCGATCCAATTTAACATATTTTATATACAGTCAGGTAGCTTGTAGAACATTGTAAGCGTTTTTTCCTTAGTTCCAGTTGATCAATTGCATTCTTCCTTTTGACACACCACCACTGCACTGATATTCATAAATCCGTTTGGCATGTGACTGTCATATTTACATGGCAGAAATATATGCTCTGCTGGATATCCTGTGTTCTTCCTCGGGCAGTTTGTGCGCCGCATAATTTCCCTCACAATTTTTTATTTTTAGTTACTGACCTACATATGAGTTTGTTTTGGATTTTCTAGTTAATGAAATTCACTATGAATAAGAAACTTGAGCATTGGGAAGGAAAATTAATGAAACTCATATCGAAACAGCACAGTGACTGACATAAAAAAAAAAATAAATCGATAAAACGGCGAGACCCGTAGATGGGCGAATTGTTGTTGAAGATATTCACTGGGGTGTGCATCTTCGCATACTGATGAATAACGCAAAATTTATGAGAAATCACTAACGCTGCTGTACTTGTATGCTTGTGTAGGTATTAGAATCTATATTCCTCGTCTTGTGTTAACAGTAAACTGTCGTCTTCACACGGAAGGTAATTTTTCAGAGATTACTCCTCTATAATACAGTATAGTGTAATTTATGATATGCGATAGTGCATATCAATTGTAAACGGTACATGCCATGGTGAAAAATCAGCTTTCTGTGTCATCTTTTTCATGTAATAGGGGCTCTGTCAGACTATCTTTGTTTCTAAGGTAGGAATTCCAAGGTTATCTTATCGCAAGACTTGCCTGACAATGTAAGACAATACGTGATTACTATACTTTGTACAGAACCTGGTTTTGTGTCGTCCCCTTGCCGCGCACCACTAAAATGAGGGCAGTTTTCCTACTGCAAGAATTCGCCGATTGAGGCATCTTCCGTCAGTGCACAGGAAGGTGTCCTGATATTGGATTACATTTTTACATAAATACAGAGGTATAGAATGCCCACTGAACTCCAGACTGTTATTCCCTTCTGGATCTAGGTTTCTAATACACAGCGGGGGAAAGCTATAGCTTTCTACATTTGTCTCGTTACTAGATCTGCTAGTTAACAGTTCCCAAACTCCTAACGAATTTTAACTTGATCCGAGATGCCTCATACAGAAGGTGAAAAGCTACACTTGGCATGTTTCAATAACAGAACCTACTACTTACCTGGCCACTGCACTCCTGATTGATTCCCTTCTCATATACCTAGTTTACTATTAAACAAGGTGGACCTCATTTATTTCTTTACAAGACCTGCAAGTTAACTGCCCATGGAGCTACTAATTCTCTCATTCACCCTCGTCTTACTAATGCACAGATTGAAAAGCAATAAAACTTCAAGGGTATCGTTACTAGACCTACTAATTAATTGCCCATTGAACTCGTGAATAATCCCCTCTTCAAACCTAGTTTGCATAAAAGCAAGGTGAAAAGCTCTACCTTTCTACCGCATGTCTCATTACAAGACCTACTAGTCACCTGCCCACTCAACTCCTGACTAATTTCTACACATCACTTGCTTCGGTCGCGAAGGAAATGGTCATTGGGTTTAAAGACCTGAAAGACCGTAGACCGCCGCGTCTCCTNGTTCCCCTCAAGGAGATTTAATATTAAAACTCCTTGGTTCCCCTGAAGACGAGCTATGCTTAATAGCTCGAAAGCTTGGGGTTAAATAAATAAAAAGCCCAGAAGACTTTCAATAAAATCTTCCTTATATTTACCTAAATATAGAGGTATATAGAATGCCCACTGAACTCCAGACTGCAATTCTCTTCTGAATCTAGGTTTCTAATATACACAGCGGGGGAAAGCTATAGCTTTCTACATTTGTCTCGTTACTAGATCTGCTAGTTAACAGTTCCCAAACTCCTAACGAATTTTAACTTGATCCGAGTTGCCTCATACAGAAGGTGAAAAGCTACACTAAGCATGTTTCATTACAGAACCTACTACTTACCTGGCCACTGAAGGGCTGATTGATTCCCTCCTCATATGCCTAGTTTACTAATACACAAGGTGGACCTCATTTATTTCTTTACAAG
Source organism: Parhyale hawaiensis (assembly GCA_001587735.2). Classification (NCBI taxonomy): domain Eukaryota; kingdom Metazoa; phylum Arthropoda; class Malacostraca; order Amphipoda; family Hyalidae; genus Parhyale; species Parhyale hawaiensis. The sequence goes on along the minus strand of LQNS02278082.1, from coordinate 9,699,732 downwards.
ACCTGCAAGTTGACTGCCCATTGAGCTACAAATTCTCTCATTCAGTCTCGTTCTACTAATGCACAGATTGAAAACCAATACAACTTTAAGGGTACCGTTACTAGACCTACTAATTAATTGCCCATTGAACTCGTGAATAATCCCCTCCTCAAACCTAGTTTGCTTATAAGCAAGGTGAAAAGGTCTACCTTTCTACCGATTGTTTCATTACTTCTGGATGATCAGTGGACGGGTGAGTTGAGGACTGATTAAAGATGTGTAGTGAACGAAGCCAGCGCTTCCTTTACCAGTAACCCAAATTTCTGGACTTTCTGGCAAGACCGCCGCGTCTCCTGGTTCTGGTAGGCTGGTTTAAGCAGCAACAAACTTGTTATTGTTTTTATTCCTGTCACGTTTGGTGAAGCGTCTTCGGTGAAGCGCCAAATGATCTTGGTTTCGTTTTGGTCGAGTATGTGCGAGTCGAGCTGAAAAGAAGATTCTGAGGTATACCAGAGCAGACTCGCTCTGTTGACTGACGCACGCTGTTGGTCACGTGACTAATGGTACCTCAAGCTGCCGTAAAGACGCCGCTTCATCGCCACCACCCTTGACAGCGCATTCCGGCACTTTTGATAAAGGACGCGTCTTGCGGAAACTGGACCATATTACGCCAGCCCTTATATGTACAGGAAATTGTTGGCGAATCTTCTTCCCGGGGAAACATGTGGTGACCGTAAGTTCTGCGGGAGTAAGAGTTTCGGAACCCGTAGGTTTGTAGCTTCTCCTAGTTAGATTAGACACTGGAGGTCAGTGTACGAGCCAATAAACCCATTCCCAAATAGCGGCCTAAACACAGAGTTCGGTCCACTCTGATCGGTTGCAGTTTACTGTCATATCCGACACCTGTGGTTCCGTTCGGAACAAAGTAATAATATTTAGACGATAGAAATAGCAAAAATTATGCAAATTCCTCTTGCGAAGCTCACACGAATCTCGCTTCTGTGAATATTAAGTAGTTGAAAAAACTTGAATTTTATTTGGCGTGGCTCTGAATGGGACCTGTATTCTCTAGAGCGAATATGACCCTTCAATAAGTTTGATACAAAACTATCCATGGGTGCCAAAAAAAAAAAAAGCTCAACCGCTAGGACAAGTCTGCATATATGATGAGTTGCAACATATTTCTTGTTGTAGCAACATGTTGCATTAGGTTGCTTGTTGAGCAAAATTACGAAACAAACCCTGCCTCAGGAAAACGACATGTAATTCTTGGTCTGCTGACATTGGCTCTCTAGCGTAAATTCAAAAGTTACGTGTAAAGTGCATCTTATTAGACATGGAACCAAATTTTCACTCTGTCCTGGGTGTCAGAAAACCCAGAATGTCTTGTATGCTTATTTTCCCACTCTAATCCAAAGATTCTAATGTATATTATACCATTGTCCTGCTATAGCGTGCGTGATTTGGGATATTATACACGTACCAAGTTTTTTGTTCGTTATGCGCATGTTTATTAATAAAAATATTAATAAATCGTGTTGGAGTAACCTCATGTTATCAACTACCGACCTTTGATAGGGCAACAATTTGCTGACAGAATTATGTTTGTGTTGCAATTTGAATAATATCGAATCAAGCTGCAGACTGAAACTGCGGACGACAAAAAAAAAAAAAAGGACCGAAGTATTATTGTAATTCAATTTGAGTAATGTCACTTACTTAAGCTATCAAAATTTCATGCAGCAAGCACCATACGTAATTACATCCCTTTAACGGGCCAGTGATCATTAATGATGATTTCCATAATGTTATTGCTATGGAAGCATTTCTCAGCCGCCCAATAAAGGGATATATATATAGCTACGTGTTTGCCCTCGGCCTGTACCCAGACGGAGCTTCTTGGTCATTATTCTGCTGTAAATGGTTGCACTTTGACCATCTAATTCCCATTGGTTGGATCGGTGGAGCCCATCTTAATAGAGAATGTTGAGTCCGTTACCTCGCCATCAGACCGTGGCCGCGTGGAAGAGAGGGCGCCATATGCTGCAGTTAGCCCACTCAAGGCACCAAATTTACGTTCTTTTTTGTAATGGAGATATGGAGATCGTTCACTTGAATTGAGACTGTATGCTAACGCAAAGGCGTCTTCAATTCGCCCTCTTTGAGAGAGTTTACCTATTAAGTAGCTTCAGCTTCATGAAATAAGCTTCAACAACAGCTTGAACTTGTGCAGCTAAATTGAGAGTGCTGATTCACCCACTTTGAATGAGATAATTTATCTTTATTAATTTCAGCTTATCGGGAATACTCATCTTGATCCCTCAATTCGCCATTTTAAAGCTAATCAGATTAGATTATTTCGGTTACACTGGGCGAATCGGATACCCCTCATACCTAATATGCGCTATAGGTGGCTGCCAGCCGGTAATTAATGTTTTAAGATTAATGTTCTCAGGTCATATAACACTCAGAGAATCTGCAGTATCTTAATAGTCTTAATTTGGCAATGATAACAAGCCTTCCCTAACAGCGTTGTCGGCCACCAGGGAGGCTATTTCACGATCACAGTTACTGAGGCGCCCAAGAAATCTGTTTGGGACATTGACCGCTAATCCTGAGACCGTGAATAGCAAAGCTTCTTCTTAATATGTGCCATATTTATTATATTGCTCTACGACTTCTGAATAAAGAGACAAGAAAAAACTTCCTTGAAATGGGGAACTTTCATTTCTTTTGGTTATTAAGAAAAAAATGCAACGACTGTCAAGTGACAAATGCACTTTGTGATAACACTATGATACCACACCCTTTAACTTTTCCGTATTCGTAAATGAAATCTCTGGAACTCAATTTTGTTATCTACTGCGCACGTCTCGGCTTTCATTAATCTCCTTCGCTTTCGTTAGTGTTTAGCATAACTTCGCTTTTGTTGTTGTGTGTTAGTATAACGGCGGAATTTGAGTGGCCCAAGGAGAGGAGCAGTTCTGCATAGCTCATCTGCCCTTGGCTGTCGCTCCGGCTTCCTTTCAATTCCCGGCAGTGATCAAAACTAGACACGCTTGAGCAAACCTCTCATTAATATCCTTCCTCGGACCTTCTTTTGCCCGCGCCAACACACCGCAGGTTTCTTTTGGCTTCACCGTCCACTCGTAGCGATCTGCGCAAGTTAGTTAACATGCTAAAAAAATCACCAGAAAACTCTGGCCTGCTTTCTTCTATGTCCCCTCCAGGAAGGTGGCGCGTAGCGGTGGTCTGTGTGTATCGCTACCTTTCATCTGATAATTTCATCCGACTCCTGAGCCGAGGCGCTTCTGTACGGGGGTTCTTGATTTTGGCTCCGGCTTCGTTATGTCCTGTAAACTGCTTGTGCTGCGGCCGCACAGTGGTATAACAGTTCTCTTACGAACTATAGCACCACTTCCCATGCTCAAGTGCATCTAGTTCCCAAACAAAATTTAAGGCCGCCGCGACGGCGACCAAAAGCTGAATTACGCTGCTGCGGCTGCACTGATTTTTGATGGGGTTACCGCCAGGGTGGTCCTACATCCCCCCTCCCCCCTAGGGTGTAAGATAAACTATTAGGGGAGAGGAATCTTGGATAAGGCAATCCATTAACAAATAACTTAGAAAGTTTGTTGCACCAATTTTGTATACGTTCCATTCTTGATCATCATTTATTTATTAATTTATTAATTTTGCCAGAATATATTATAAATTTTCTCGGGGTGTCAACATTCACGTAACCGTAATCGTTCTATTTCAGTAGCTCTTACTTTAACATGGTGAAAACGGGCTGAGTGTCCGAAACGTTCGCATTTAGTGAAATGTCACTGCATGTCGTAAAATTCTGCTTCAAACTTGTTGCATGACTTGCATACCCGTTCTTTACGCACTGGAAGCCGCAACTTGTTTTATATTGTTATGACCGATTGGTTGCATGCGATTCTGTACACTCCATACTCCTTTTTTCCTCCATTTCATATTCTACAGAAGCGCTCGTACAAGATCTCGCTAATAATTGATTCCTTCATCGCAAAATTCCCTTTCCATAAAAGAATTCCGTTTATAGTAACAGATGATTCACCAGTTCGATCGTCGCATTGGAATTATTCCCGCAGGTGCAACACTATCGATGTGCTTTTCCACATCGAATTTCGCAGCAATTTGTCTGCGTGCAGTTGGTAGCCGCGCTGTAGTGGTCGTATCGCTTGCATCAGATGGACGTGTCAGGCACCCGCTTCGATATCTTCTTGCAGGCTCCTCATGATCTCAGACCACCTCTGCCTCATTTGCAAATTGTATTGCTTGAGCTTCTGGCTGCAAAATAACACTCATTACTAAGAAAGATGGCGCCTCTGTTTCTGACAGACTTGAGCTGGCCTTTCTCTCTTAATTGGCAGAGACTGCGCCTACAGACCAGGAGCCTTGGCATCGGCCTCATGATACGCGCAGTTATACATTTTATTACTCCTCGGTTCCGAATGCACAAGCGTTGACTAAGTATATCCGTCTCAAGAGTTAATTACTTTCCGACATTTTTTCGTCTTAAGTTATAACCGGTGACATTGCCAAGCAAACACAACGTTTGTTTGCTTTGGATAAAAGGTTACAAACCTGAAACTATGCTGCAGTTATCCTATACCGTGTTTGGGTTCTTTGCATCGCTTTTTGAACTGTAAAATTTTACATTGCTTATCTCGTGCAGCTTATACTTGTAAATTGGTAAATAAAAGCTACACTTTCGTATACGTTGCTGTGGCAGTAAAACGCTCGTTAACTATTGCATGCAGTGAGCTAAATAACTGTGGGTGAAATTAAGCTAGCTGGTTGTAGTTTTAAATTTCAAATTAAATTACTTAAAATTACTTAATTAAAAGGATACTAAATGTCGCTTCCCTAACTGCATCCCATATGGAAGACTTTCTTTCTCTCTTCTTCTCGTGACAGCACAATTCCCATCAACACAAAATCCCCGTGTTGGGATTTCATTTTAAAGTGGAAAGGGAACCCGCTAATTCCGCCTTTTAATAAATGTGTGAAATTTCCTTGAGGGATGACAGCGCTTTTATGGATCGTTAAGTGATAGCTCCCTACAAGCGATATCTGCTTAAACGCCTCTTGTTGCTCATCTTCTCTAGCATCGCCCAGAAACCTGATCCTGAGCAAAAACTCTCCAGAAGTTGCATCCCTGACTCGTCTTGGTTGAACCGGTTGGCGCGCGGTGGTCATCAACCAAAGGCCACAAATATTAGCAGGTTTGTCTGCTGATGTTCATAAGCGGCAGGTAGCCCGCTGCCCAAAAGTTGTTCCAAGCCGTTCCCTCATGCACGGGTCACTTAACCATTTAATTTTATGCCCGTTTTATGGCAGGGCTGATTGATTTTAGGCCGAGCCGCACGAAGAAGCTCGCTGCTCCTGCGGCGTCCCTGCCGTCAGCCAAATTGCTCGAGGAAAATTAGCGAGCTTCTTCCAGTATTGCTCCAGGGACACGACGATAACGTGTTATTTCCAGCTGATGAGAAGACGAATTACCTTAATAAATCAGTAACTGCGTTATTACTTCACTATATGCTAGCGGCTGCGATAATACATCGACGATCGTTTCACAACTGGAAATCTCTTTTGTGCGTTTTTTCTTTAAAGCGTTAATGTTAACGCCTGGTTCGATGCTATTACAAACAGTACCCCTCCTGACAAATAGACTTGGTATGAAACGCTTGCAAGTGGTTTTTGGCAGTGTGTCGTGAGGCTTTCATTCGCAGTTGTCTCTGTGTGCGTTTACACATTACGCGTAATAGGGAAACACGTAGTCAATAAATGTCGTAGTGGTACTATAACGTTTATGATAAGAGCACAGTGAGATGTAAAGAGCATGTGTGATTAATATTTTGTTATGAGTCAGTTCTCATTAGCCTTTCCATTTTAAAAGCAATGCTGGCGACAACAGTTCAATAATTTTCAGTTTGTTATAGGAACTGGCATCGCTACAATTGTAACTTTTCACTATTAATTACTTCTGTTACAATCACATATATTTTTTATCACATCAGAAGTAACTGTTGGAAACCAACCTCCAAAATTTCTCAAGTCCTCAAAATAATGTCGTATTACATGCTACATATACATTTACTGCAATATTTTTTATATGTCTATGGATGGCATATTGCAATGTATTATTATTTAATGTCTTCATTTTTTCTAATGCCTAATTTTTGCTTGTAACATGATAGTGCCTTGCAGTGGTTTTCGATCGTCCTACAATTACTAATCCTGTGTAATTCGGCCAGTGCATTTTTTTATCGTCTTGAAGCAAATTTCTACGCTGTTTGTAACCAAAATTCATCCATTAAAGCGACAAGACGATATATGAATTCGTTCCGCCTTCGAATAATGTTTCTAACCTCGTTTGTATCCCAACTCCGCCATCCATTCTTTCTCGATATTTTTTTATTCAAGCTAGTCCTTGTCTGCTACAATCATATTCAATACCTGAAAGTGAGATGAACGTTACTTGCAGCCAACACCAAAAGATACAGTAGGACGAAATTGACCGATAGAAGTTAGATGGAGACCATAATAATTATATCATCGTCTGTGGTAACTAAGACGGTCTAATTTAGACCTCATGAAAATCAAACAGAAGCACTACTGGGTCTCCAGCCTTCACTATGCCAGTATCCAGGCAAACTAGAGGTGACAAACTCTGTTACTTTTATGCACAGTACCGAAGCGCAAAATGTAGTGGGACTTGCAAGGTCAGAGCATTTAATTCACTGAAGCCCGCTGCCTACAAGAGGACAAACTGCAGAACGTTGTTTACGGCCCTACGATTTCGTTGCTGCCAGCACGGCTTCGGCTTCTACATTGTTACACTGTCCAAAAAAATTGGTCAATATCTCAGCTGCCGCCGCAGTATTTTATATTATAGCAAATGCCTATGGTAAAGTAATAGGATATTATAGGTTTAAACTCGCAAATGATCGTACCGTGGATCTCTCCTTTCTACGAGACAGGTGAATTCTTGAGGTGCTTGGCTTGCTGAATTGACATCTCCGGTGTTCAGACGCTGTTACAGAGATACTGATCCTAACTAGAAGTGGGGCTGGTCGGGGGTCCCAGTTGTCGCATGAGCCTTCCGTCACAGACGCCATAACCTTGACAATCTGTTGCCGACTGCAGCCGTGCACTCCTCTGGGCCCGGGGTGCAACTGTCTGCAACGCGAATCAGTATATGAGGATTTCCCAGTTGCGGTGTGCCGTTAATCTGACTTTAACTTTACTTAAAATAGCTCTCTTAATTGAGATAATCGAAA
>LQNS02278082.1:9651262-9692324 GCA_001587735.2 Parhyale hawaiensis | reverse complement strand
TTGACAATCTGTTGTCGACTGCAGCCGTGCACTCCTCTGGGCCCGGGGTGCAACTGTCTGCAACGCGAATCAGTATATGAGGATTTCCCAGTTGCGGTGTGCCGTTAATCTGACTTTAACTTTACTTAAAATAGCTCTCCTAATTGAGATAATCGAAACTTGCAAAGTCACATGTTTGAACGCAATGGTTCAACGCACAAAGTTGTAGTCACGAACATGGAAACCTTTGCTGCAGGAACTTGAAACGTTTCACGTATTGTGTGTGATGCATGGACAGAGAAGCGTTAAGCGTTTCTTTCATGCTGTAAAACATATTACTTTCAAATAGTGTTATTCCTACAAAGTGGCAAATTAATTCCTAGAAGAAGGAGTTAAGTACTAAAGCTGTTGAAAATCATGGATCAGTCCAATAAGGCTCTCAGACTCTACAACTGAGACCCAGCGGATCGAATCCTTTCTTACCTTCCTCCCAACAAAACTTTCCAGAAATTTCTCCTAACTGCAGAGAGCTCTGAACGCTTGAGTGCAGTTTTGAATTGGTCAGCAGTTACGAGCCACCACGGCCACCGCTCTCCTTAAAATGCTCCCTAATTATTGTTTTTGCTCGTGTTCCTTTGTAAACTTGAGTTAACAGCCCCGGCTCTTTTTATGCCGCGTCAGGGCCCTCGCTAGCCCAAACATCGCCTTGTTCTAACCAACCACACTCTTAGCTTTTCTGCGAGCTGCTGCATTGGTGCGGCAAGCATTCCCTTGACTTGCTTCCTCTCTTACCAGAAAGAAAGCATATCAGTCTGCTACCAAAGCATTTCCTGTTGAAATTGCGAGCTTTTTGTCTTGAACCAGCGCCTGGGAACAAATAAAGCTGGCCTCGAACTGCTGGGCCAGCAAATTCTCCTACCAAACAATCATGCGCATAACGACAGAAGCTGCAAAACAAACGGTCGGAGCTGCTGCATGTCACGGTCTCCGCCTCAAGGCGACTGATTAATGTGCTTTTGTACTGCATGGAGACTTGGAACTTCCAAGCTCCTCAGCTGGGGATGTGAATTTAACCCTATAAGGACCAGCGTTCTTTCTAAAGGACGATTGAAATAACATTATGCCTATGAAGTCCGAAATTTTAGTTTGTCCTGATAGGGTTAAGACTCTATTATTGCAGACTAAGGTTTCTGAATACGGAGCTGGTAGGAATCAGATCATTTTGGGGCCAAGGAGTCCGAGTCGGACACTCGCTTTTCCCAGGATTCGGATACAGAGTCAGTGACAATTTGCCAAATTTCATAAGATATTGAGTCAGAGTTTGAATTGTACATGTTTAGGGGTGCCAGAAGTTGGAGTCGGACACCGACCGGACCAAAAATCAAAGCCGGAGTCGGACTTCGGCCATCCGACTCCACAATCCTACTACAGACTTCCACTGGGGTACAATATGGACTTTACTCGCTGTTGTAGCTCCGTGACGTCATTCTTTTCGCACCCACTCTGCTTCTTGCCCGCCATCTACTTTCCACCGCCTGTTATGTTCTTGCGCGTCTTTCCTGACATGTTATTACGCTGCCTGCTGAGGCTACCAAAAGCTGTGCTGTATTGGCGACAACGCGGGGCTCTACTCGTGTGTCTGCACCCGGCGAGCAAAATCTGTTCAGGATTCAGTGGCTTCTACACCCATGTTGTGGAACTTGTGCTATGCTGTGGGCTGTGTGTTTCCGCGAAGGCTCTGAGTCCAACAGCCCATGTATTTCATAGAAACGTCAGACGCGCTCCTTTTTTGAATCATAGTTGCTTGTGGGTCTCTCGTAAATTTTCTACGCCATTATTATAAACGAGTAAACTTTAACTCCTGCCATTTGTCAGCCGATACCCGAAAGTTCAAACTGCATGTAATCTGAAGCATCCAAAACTATTTATGCTATTTATGCCTGATGCAACACGAACAGATCTTTACCATAAATCGTCACTGGCTAAAATCTAGTTCGCTCTTAATTCATAAAGTTTGGTAAATACATCAGTTGAATCTTGAATTTCTTCCACATAATTATACCTTATAAACAAATGAAAATACACGCTTATTTGTTTCAAATGCATGTGTACTATCATAGATACAAAGTAGTTGCTGTTGCTGTAACTTGACCTCCCTTCCTCTCCCTCCTCCCCCAGTTCCACTCTTATACTGCTACATTATTTTCTTCGTTCCCTTATGTCTTTTGTCCCCTCATGTTTTCAACTCTAACCTCTCTTGCGTGTTGTTTTTGGTGATCTGAGCTCTCCGGTTTTCTTGTCATATTACATATCCCTTCCTTTTCGCCTCCAAAATACCGCAATGGCTAGAAAGTATAAACCTTTTTACTAATGCAGTTACCAGGTATCAATTTTAGATTCTCTTAACCCATGCATTGTTTCTCTCCGAAAGCTTTAGTTACATTTTGTAAGGCTGTTTCAAAACCCAATGAGTTTTTCTAGTTGAGTTTGCCTCTGAAAGAACTTTTTCTCCTGCCCACATTATTTCATTTCTTTTTTCTTCTCTTACTGACGACCTTAGTTGAATGCTTCCTTATTTGTCACAACTTACTTGGGCGACATAGAAGTACTACCTATTAGACAATTAAAGGCACTTATTCAAAGTCCGTAGGGGCGACCTTGGATAATATATGATAATGTCTGGTTATATTTTATTCTAGTATAAAGCGCCACCTCGTATTGAGTGCTTATATGCGATAGCTAAAGGAACCCTTAAACTAACCTAAATAACACAACTTACTGATGCTATTACATTGTAACTTTATTTCCTGGACCGCTCGTGGTCTCGCTGCACTGGCTGCTCCCCCGCTTTTGAATATAACGGCTCGTCACAGGCCCGACCAGTTTAATAAAGCGTCTGGTCGTATTTACTCCGTGTGCAGTTTGCAATGAAGAGGCACGACCCGCTGCAGGACTTTCTCTAGCTAAATTCCCTACAAAAAGCTGGCAAAATTGGGTCCCTGGCCAGGGCGTGTCTATGTGCAGTAAATGGCAACGCTTCCATCTAACCTTTCCTAGAACGACGGCACTGCAGTTTCTTCCCTGCTAGAACAACGGCACTGCAGTTTCTTTCCTGCTAGAAATGTTTTTAGTTTATACGCTCTCTGTCTTCCTCTCGGCTTGCTTCCTGATATCCACCCATCGCTATTCGATGGTGTGTCAAGCCTCAATGCAACGGTACTTGTAGTACATAATACTCAGCCCAGTTCTGAGTATCAGTGTCCGTAATTCTTTTACAAATAAGAATAATCAAAATGTTACTAATAAACTGAAATGCTTACATATTTATTTAGCTTAGTTCGAAAGTATACGTTACTGTGATTTCTCGTTATGAGTGACGTCCCGCCAGCACCCAACACACGTAACAGGCAGTGTGCACATGCAGTGTTTCAGCCATTGTGCTCCTTCGACGCTGAAGAGTTAACTAAGTAAAGTGCCAACAGTTCTCTCAAGAATTTGTTGGAGACTATTTTGCCTTCATATTTGACGACACGTTAGGCCCCACAACCTCTAGGATGATATCAGCCTTGCCTCAATCCTATTATTTTCCTCACTAAGCCAGCACTTTTTGCTAAGGCTTTATGTATTAATTAAAATACTGATACTGATCCCACTAATTTGCAAGTGTCGCTACTAGCAATCATTAGCATATGGAGACGATTCTAGCGCACCCAAACAAGATCAGTTACTGGGTCTTCTCTTACCAATTAGAACCGAAGCAGAAGATATCGCCAGTTCGAGTTCTGCCCTCATGCTTCACCCTCTGTCATTAAGTGGACCCTCTTTTTTGTCTCCTTTATCATCAGTTACATTAATTAAGAGGCATAGATGTGCTATTGCATCCACCCAGTCTTGCTAGTCTTCTACCCTTTGATGCACCTTTGTGTGGTGGCAAAACTAGAAATGTAATACCAATAATTTGAGACACATTGCAATAATCGCGCAGTACGCATGATAAATATGTGTTCATGCAAAGGTGAAATAAATGGTTTTAGAGCTGGTGACACCACAAAAAGGGGAATCAAGTTTTCGGGCCGCACTGCTGTGTAATGCAATTTGTTATTGCCACTGCTATTTTTTGTGTTATACTCCATTGCACCATAGAATAGTTTTAAAATCTGATCATGATTTTTCGGATTTATTATAACATCAACAAAACCTCTATTGTCGGAGTTGCAGCTTCCTCACGCTCAAACTGCATCAGTAATTTTTTTTCTGTTTTTTTCTCGCGCATGTATAGGGTAATTATCAGTGTATTATGAAATCGTGAGGTTTCCATGAGAATTCGAAAAGTGGGAATTCTTCATGGAAATTCAAGATCCACTAGGTCTCGATTTTATTCTTTGCAGCTGGCCCAGTCGATGCTGCCCTCCGACAGAGATGAACTCAGAACTGGAAAGGTTGCTTTTGCGACGCGAACTTGTCGCACTCCGCGGTCCGGCTTTTCTCTTCTGGGGAAGTTGTTGGGACAAATTTTCGGAACTTGTTTAGCCTCCAACCAGACAACGTAAGGCGAATGCTCTCGCACTGCAGTAACTGCGCAGAACACTAAACTCTACATCCCATTATCTTGCCGATATCCTAAACTTATTTTTTCTGTACAAACTATGCTATTATTCTGCTTGTGCTTCCATCCATTCGTCCGTCTGAACAGATACCGCTTTCAGTATTTGATGAGGGAAAATAAGGGTTCATTAATTATTATTGTCTTAGGACAGAATAACAGGATTCAATATAAATATTCAATATAAAGCTGCCACTGTTCCCAGGTGACAGATGAGCTGTCTTACTTGGAGTCTACTCTCGCACTTTGTAGTCATTCGGGCACGGACGGCAATAAAGACAGACGCATCTGTAATGTTAAATTTCTACCGCTCTCTACAGTAGGTGAATGAATTTATTAACAAGTATACTACTCCAAAAGCTACGGTTATTTACTCTTGGTGATGCTAACAGTAGTTATGGTAATTTCTCTCTCCTTTGATTAGGCAGACATGGATGTGTGTATTTATTAGCTACGTATTGTCTAATTTTATTAATACACATGCTTGAAACTAAAGTAAGTAAAGCTGAAGCCATGGTGGTCGGAACGTAAGTTAACGTTGATATTTAAGCCTGTAAAAATGACTCGTGTTCGATTATCAGTAATGGCACGCAGAGTAACTGCGCGCATGTATGGTTTTCAGCGTGTCTGCTGGATGTATCTGTCCGTCCAGACATATGGCTCGGTGTTGCATTGAACTTCGTTTTCAGTCCGGTCTTCGTGGGTAGCAGGGCGGAAGGTTCCGACGTGCGTACAACGTCAGTTCTAGTTGTCTTTTAAATGACTTGCAAGTCATTTACTACAAATCTACAAAATTCATATACTGTTGTATAAAATTATATTGCACTTTATTTGGTAATTTTTTGAGTTGTAGTTGCATATCTAGTCAAGTTTCATACAAAGGAACATCTAATTTATAATTTATTACTATACATCGCCGAGCATCAAGTTAACTATAAACTATATATACATGACGTTTAAAACGATGCTAATCTTAAGGGAAATGGCGTTTCAGAGCTATTTATAGCTGCTCGAACTGTATTGCATAATAAAAAAAATCATTATATTGAAATCAAAGTATAGAATATAATACCGAACATAAACTACAGGATGCACCTCACCAATTAGTTAACTATAGGATACAATAATTACACTGTCAGTGTTGCATAAATTTTAGTTGGAGCCCGTAGCTATTCCAGTGAAATACTTAACATGCTGTAATATTTGAGCAACAACTATACCGTCACCTGATACCGAGACCATACTAGGCCACCGGACGCTGAACTTGATGATTGACCGTCAAGCTCGCGTCTCGTCCCGCTAGCATGAACGACGTGCGATCTGACAGTCTGATCGCCACGTTGAGCGTGCGACTACCTAGTGTGGCCTCGGCATTAGACACAAATGAACGTAATAGGACAATGACATTACAATTTATACGCTGCATTGCTGCCTGGAGCATTGGTTCCGTTGAAAGGACTACCTTATTTAACAACTTCACACGAGTACGGAATTCCTGCGCTTTGATTTTAAATGAACATTTTCTCTGTTTCTATCGCAAGCGTGCTGTGCAATGTCGCCTCAAGCACTTCTTGCTGTAATTAGCAAGTCTTTATACACTTCTGCACCTCCAGGTACTTCATAATAGTGTTATTCTTCTAAGATTATTAGATGTTGTACAGATTAAGAAATTGTTGGTGTCAGTGTACACGGCTCGTTTCAAAATTACGACCTTATTTTAGATCACTCAAACGCTTACCTTTTACAATATTGCTATCATTGTCTCTTCTAGAATCATAATACCGTTATCATTCAATGATATTATAGTGTTCTAAACGATCGAAAAATTACGCATTGGTGTCAGCGTGGCTTGCTTCACTAATAGAATAAACGTGCATCTTTGTAACGCTCTCTCGCACCTGTTCTAAAGTCTACTAACGCTGTTACCCTGAAAGGGAAAGTTGCTTAATCTTACTTAAACATATTACAATTAAGTTTGTTGTTATTATTAGGGAAATTTCATACTCCGCCGTGGCGAAGTGAAGCAAGTGTTATATTGGTAACAGTGTGGAAAACTTTACTCTTGTGTCCGCTCCATGCGTGCTGTGTCTGTTCGGAGGGGCTCAGTGACAGTCATATTCTTGTCACGTGAGGCTGTATGGTGCAAGCGGTAGGTCTCCACGAGGTCTTTAATAGTTCTGGTAGATGTACCAAATAAACAGGACGATGTGTAAATAAGCATAAACCTGGCATACCGGGGGTACTGAGACTTGTGGAAATTAACAGAGTATACTTACCGTGTCAGATGTTTTGCACTAATATCTGCTATATAAGCTTAAGTGTCTGGAAAGGTCATGAGACGGAAGCATGAAGCTTTTTAAACTATTACCCTAACATTCCAATCTTTTCTGGCCTGATTTGATCATGTATCTCTCCACAACAGTAACAACATAAGCTACGAATAACATATGATAGACAACGCAATGAAGGGTTAACTGCTTTTGTGCATTTGTCACGTATTCCTTATGGCTTCTCAAATAATACTCTATCTGAATATCATAGGTATTTTTCCGATACTATTTGGGTGGTATTGGATAATTGGCTACAAGTTTCCGGTTGGAAATGTGTCCAGTTAAGTGAACTAAGTAGAACCATTTCTATGAGACAATTTGACCGGTTAAGCCTTCTGGCGCCTTATTAATCGCTTCTTATACGCTAAATTCACCCAGAAATTGAGTGTGAATCTCCCACCTATAAAACGCATGTCTCGATGGCATTTCCACATTCGTAACTTCGGTTATTTTACCAACAAATTGAACTTATTAAATAAGCCATTTGCCTCCTTACATCGCTTCGACCGCTGGGCTGATGCTAGCAAGGCATTCGTCTGCCCCGTTTTTTACCACCGACCCCGTATTCTTCTTCAAAATGGTTATCGATGAGGTACGCAGCTGAAATACGTGCGAGTGTTATGACAATTTATGACATGCGATACCATCTCATTACCACCTGATACGCCGTGAAACATTTTACCTAATGACTACACAACCTAAATACGAGTCTGGATGGTCGACATAAGGCAGCGCCAGCGGCGGCCGCGGCAACTTCACGCTCCCTTGTACAGCAGCGTTGCAGTCCCTTGGGCTCGTCTCCACACTTGTATTTTGCTCCTTAATATTGGACCGAGCATAGTACAGTCAGCATACTTAAATCAGTTTTTTTGTTATATTGGATCATAAAAATCAGTTGTTTTGTTATATTGGATCATAGAACAACAGCAGAATTATCATGTTTCATGGGTAAGCAGTATAATTTAATCATTTCCTTTTGTTGTATTGGATCTAGAAAGGAGAGAATAGTTATTATCACAACCATCTTTCGTACAGCTAGAACAGGATCAAGTACGAAAAGCAAACTGCAGTTTTTTTTTACTATGCTGATTGGTGCGGAAATAACATAACCGAGTCATCTTTTATACTAATATTAGATCTTTTATCCTTATATCACCGCACAGTCATATTTCATTGTCATTATAGTACTTAACTGAATAAAAAGCGATATTTAATCAGCTTGCTTATCGTACTCGATCTCGTACAGGAACAACAGGAAAAAGAGGTTTCCGTTGTACAGTATCCAAACAGCCTCGTCTTCTGAGTTTATTCTTGCCATCATTATATGACTTCAATTATATGTGATCCAAATAAATTGCTTTATATGTATAGGACATTGTACATTGTGACCTGCAATGTGCCACAACTATGACAATAATAATATATGACTTCAAAATTGTGCAGGAAGAACTCCTGCCATTAGTCCCTCGCCAAATCACTTGGCAACATTTTTTTAATTTTTGTTTCTCTTGAATGTTAGCAAGATGAACAAGAAAGTTTTAAATCTGGAATTAAAACTTGTTTCATGATCAATCTAAAGCTACGACGCGATGAAATGTTGTGCATTCATGTGTTCTTAAGATACAGTTCACTACTGTATGATTAATTTCTCAATTTCTGAAGTAGTCAATAGTCAATCTTTGAGAATACCACTGCAACGAAAATAACCATAACTAGCTTAACCATAAAACACCAAATCCACGTTTACTTTCTTGCAGTAATTGGGTTTGTCGCAAGTTATTTTCTTAATAGCTTGACCAAAGCGGGATATATATTTAATATTTTCAGTGCCTTTAATTCTGAAAACACTGATATTTTACACCGTACCAAAATCTGGGGTTGAAAAAGTTATTTACAATGGATTTAACGCTGCTTCCCTCCCATCTCCGTATTCGCCTAGTAACCGATGTACAATCTTCAATACTTTCATAACAAATCAGGAAACTCCTATTATTCCAACACCTTTAAGTCCTGAGATAAGTGCTTTTTCTACACCTTAGTGGGCCTAAAGCTGCAGTTAGTAAACGTACTTACACGTGAAGCGATGTAATGTAGCATCTTCCCCATCTCCGTACTCGCCCACTAACCGATGCGCAATCATCTCACTTGCCGTAATGATAAGGTCGTTTTACGGCAATGAATCATCCCAATTGAGTTATCGTTCTTAAACTGCGGCGGCTCCTGAAAGGGAACTTTGAACCTAATTTGTGCCCCTTGTACCGCATTAACCACGGACGCTATCGGCACTACACGCCACCTCGCTCATTTGTTGTACTTAAGGGCTTGAATTTGTGTGGATGTTGCCATGAATCTCAACAGTTTGCTTCTTATGAGTGATGAATTGTCGAAGCTGTGTGGAATAAGCTGTTCTTCCTTATCACTGTGCTGCGTTCTTGTTTCTTTGTCCTTGACGGCATAAGTTGTGTGGAATAAATTGTTCTTCCTCTATCATTCAACGAAATTCTGATTTCTCAGCCCTTGCACGCAGTATGTCACTTCAATGCTTTACACGGTTTCGCCTCGATAGCTTGAAGGAAAGTTGCATGTTTTTTAATAAAATTGAACCAAGGATTTTTTGCGAATATTTGGATGACAGAAGTTGTGCGAAATCGTCTCTACAGACGAGTTCCCTCCATTACTATTACCTTTTCCTATTTCTTGGCGTATTTGAACGCAACCGCTCACTTCAATGCCGGATGCTTTCGTCTCAAAAGCTGAACCAGAAAAAAATTAATGCTATTCGCACGTCATGAAGCTGTAAATGCATGCGGTACAGAATTAACATGTAGTGTGAGATCACACAGAGAGGCCAGAGACAGAGCTGTACCTTCTGAACGTGAACAGTTCTGTGTCTTGCATGTCTCAACCGTCTTCCCTCGGAGCCCACTTTGGTTTCTTCTTGCTACTGATGATGCTTTGATCTCTCCTTCCCTCCTCTTCTTCCCAACCTTGTCATTTCCATTTGCACGTTTCTGGCAACATGCTCTGTGTCTCTTGCTCCTCGTCTCTGAAACGCAAAATTCAGTCACGAGGTAGGCTTAAGATAACATGCAGTTCATATCAAAAGCCTCACCCAGCCTCCACCCTCATCTTACCCTTCCCCTCCTTTCCGTTTCTTCGGTAACTGCTTCATACGCGGCGCTCGGCGGCTCGCGAGTAGCCTCAGCAGCGCATAACAATGCGCACATTTTACCACAATCATCTCTGTCAATATTGTCTGACGTGTTTAGCACCAGGCTGAGCCTCTCGACTACCAAGTTCTACGACTCTCTCTGCCACTGACCCATGCTAATTTGTAAGACTAATTAGCGCTCCCGTCCCGTGTAACGCATGCCGCAATTATTCCGCCTTTTCACTCTTTTTTTTTCTATGTGCGTCGGAAAATGAAGTCATCACTTGTGTCTGTACCGCACCACGCGGCTGCTGTTTGAGCCATGACACCTCCGACGCAAATACTCGCGAAAAATAAACTCATTTGTGTTAATGTACTTTGCATACATTTAAACACATGGCTTGTAATAAATGCTCCTAGCTCTTATTTTGGTAGTCCGACAACAGACTCTTGTTTGCGTCGGCAGCTGGCACAGAAGCGACGATCGTGCTTGTTAATTTCTGTACCGAGGTTGGTGCAGGCCGTCGTTTGGCGCCTGGTGTCTTAGACTTTCTCTAAGTCAAACCAGTAACTTGGAAATTTGCATGTTAATTCCTGATATCAAAACACGTTCTTGCCTGTTCGGCACCTGGTGTCCTAAACTTCCTTTTAAGTCAAAACAATAACGTACCAATAGGTATGCGTGCTCATTTCCAAGTATTAAACAACACGTATTTGCCTGTTTGGCTTCTAATATTCGGAATTTTCTTTAAGGCAAAGCAATAACTTGCGGATTCGTACATATGATGTTTAGTACTTTTTCTAAGCTGAAACTCATTATCTTCACTGGTAGCTCAGTGACGTTTTATTCAACTGAAGATTATAAACATAAAGGATGTGAGAGAAGTCAAAATTGGGGTGTGGGGGGGGGAGGAGATAATTTGGTTTCATGAGCCTAGCTCTACAGCAAGAGCTGGCTGGCTCTGAATTCTGCACTAACCAATTGCATTTTATTCGATCAGAATCTTACAAGAATCACATAATGCTCATAACACGAGCGCCAAATATGTTTTTACGCTGACAGCGAATCCATGAATAGGTAATAGTATTCCTACGGCAATGCGTACCATATATGGTACCCATCGCTGCAAGGTCTTAATTAAGTTAGGTGAGGTTCTTAGGGCACCTCAGTAGTTAATTTAGGCCTTCACCATATATTTACTGCGGCCTCTCTTTTTTTCCGTTAGTTCCCCTACTCTTACTGTTAACTAGTTCTGTTCTTCCTCTTCTTTCCTGACGTGCTACCCCCGTCTGCATTGTCTCCCATGGATGGGCGGCCCATTTTTTAGTGACACTTTTGGTGATTTCCACTTACGCTCTTTAAAAGTCTCAAGGTTCCTAGCGAGCATTGCACTAACGTTACTTAACCCTATGTGCAACAGTCTATGATACCTCACTACATAGGCGTTTTACCTTAAGGAGAAACGAATCTTGTAGTAAAATAACCCCGACTGTTATTTATTATGGGGTTAATGCTTGCGTTGCTTTGACTTGACTGCAGGGAAAACAACTAACTGAAAAATCACAAAGTGAAACCAGTCATACGACAAAATTTTTGTAGTCTCCCTCAAATAATGGCTTCCGAAATTACACCCTCTGTAATGGCGCGTGCAAGCTCTGCATGATTAGAAGATAAAAAAATTATGCCTCTAGGTATATGTGCAATCGAGCAGAAAAAGCATATTGGTAATGAGTGCCGCTATATCTTCTGCTCTCTTCTTGTGATCATTTTCCAGGGAAGCCCTGTAGTGCTCGAGGAAACTTCCTTAATACTTTATTGTAGTTACCCATAAAGCAGTATACAGTCGTCATAGCACAGCTAGATTCGTAAAATTAATATGTATGGTCAATTCTGTTGTATAAATTATACAAGTCAGTCGTACCTTCCTGTGGTGTGAACGGCTGGACGAACATGTATACTTGTCGACCTTACTTTGATGAATGTCCTGACGTTTCAAACACAGCTATTCCTACCTTCCTTCCAGAAATCTAGTTTATAGGGCCTCTAGGATTAATATTGATTACTGAATTCTGCTATTTAGTACGTGTTCTATATTAATCCCACTTCTTAAGCAAGAGTAAATTTTTTTAAACTCTTCCTTAACTATATCAACGTATTGTGTTTCACAAGTAAAGCAGCCGGCTTGAAAATGAAACGCCTATATAAGCGTTGCTCGTAAGTCAAAGTACAATGATCGAGCACGTAATGCGCTCAATCAGTTTGTTGATAATATCGCCTGCAGACTGCCGTCATCCGTGTACGCTGAAGTTTGTACTGCATGCGTAGAAACAGCCTAATGCCATTTTGTTTTCCGCACTGCACATTTGAAAACCAGTGTTTCCATTCCTCTGGTAAAGATGAAGCTGTAGCGTGAAAAAGCAACCAGAGGAATGACTTTATCGGTCAGAATGATTAAATACAGACACCACACACTACACTGCGTGTTATTCTTCCCAGAATAATTACGTAACTCAGTATACCGTCGACGCTATACGATCCCAGACGTCAAGGACCCAATGCCGCTGCAGATGAGGCAGCAATAGGAGAGGGAGGCATAGGGAGTGTGTGGTCCTTCCCTGCTCTGTTGCATCTGTTGCCCTGAGCAACCATTTGCATTTTTGCGCCACAAATTGGAGGTGCCCGGGACTCCGCCATCCGTTAGGAGAAAACCGGCGGCCGCGCCAGCAGCTCTGGGCATCATCAGCTCGAGCGCTATCAAGGGGAACCGAGCGTGCAGAGACTGGGACATCTGACGGCGTCTCGACAACCACTTGTTGCCCGTCGGACGGGCGACTCATGCTGCCCCTTGCACCAGTTCACTGGGTCCTTTTTACCACTCAACTCAGGGATGAGTGTTGTTGAAAGTCCTTTTTAGCACTTACGCAGTGCTATATGACGTCAGTTCTACCACTTTATGTAGTGCTGAACGTCATTGAAAGTCCTTTTTACCACTTACGCAGTGCTGAGTGTTATTGAAAGTCCTTTTTACCACTTACGCAGTGCTAAGTATTGTTAGCAAGAACTATTATCTAGCACTTGCTCAGTGCTAAGTGCTGCTAAAATTTCTATCAGCCTATTAATGCTAAGTGTTATTTAAAATCCCCAGTACCCCTTATTCAGCTTCATATGTTATTAAAAAAATAATTACCGCTTGATCAGTGCTGAGTGAGTGCTATTAGAAACAAAGCTCCATTCAAATGAATACTTCAGTCTTGGTGCTTAGTTAGCCGCCTAAAGAGCATACCTTGCTCGTCACTTGGGAAAAGCAAGTAAAAAATCACTGCAGTTCGTAAAGGCGACCCACGGCTCTAATGTGATGCAAATGATACTCAGAATCTACAGAAAAGATGACTCATGTTGCCCTGCAATAGATCGCTGGGTCCGTTACGGCTTGGATCATTTCCCGCGCTAATGCTGAGCAGACATTGCATTTTGATCCTTAATTCCGACCGAAATATCACGTCGCGTGTGAGGGACAGCTGTCAAGAAGGCTGGCTAGCGATGTATTGCCTGTCTTAATTTCCTTTTCAGAACTTTGAGATGCTAAAGAATTCTGTAAGGACTTGTACGCTGACACGGGGTAGTAATTTCATTACAAAATGCAATTAGAGATTCAGTGTGAAATGTTCATTGTTCAGTAACTACCGTCGCGGTTTTGCGTCTGCTTCGTGTTTTTTTTTTTTTTTTGTGTGTGTTTGTGTGTGTCTCAGATGGGAACGTAATTTCTTTGTGTTAATTAAATTATTTTCAAGCACTGTCGGTGTCGCTAGTTTTAATTCCTGGAATCTATTCGTTCAACCACAACTATTCTTTAATCATTAAAGTGCATTGGAAGTGTGGACTTCCTGCACTTTATTGTAGGACTGTATGACCATGAGACCATGCGCTCTGGTATTTAGATTTTATGCACCAAAATTTTAAAACGAAAGGCCACATGACCAGGATCGTTATTCCTGCTCTTGCCAATGATTTTTTTCGCTTTCTTTTTCTATTTATAGTTTCCTTGCGTAGATTCTTCGCTTAATATGATATACAACATACCCCTTCTTTCTTCTACTGAATTACAGCCAATATATGGAAGACTGGACTAAATACATAAGACTGATTATATACGGGCATCTTTTCTACAGGTGTACTCATTTTTTTATATTTCAGAGTACATAAATTGCTAATCCTTTTTGTTTTGCATCAGCGGCTTCCCTCCTGTATAGGATGCTCAATCGCATCTATAGTTTCTGCTACTCCATGCGCTCGCGAACCATTCCAACAGCAGCAGCCGCACCTGCCTATCATCGCACCTTGCTCAGGTGCGCCTAATATTACAGGATTATTTGTGTAAGCGAGTGTGCTGCCGCCTAACGGAGCTTTATTTACAGAAGTCTCATCTCGGCCGGGTGCGAACCTGGCAAGTTGACTCAAAGCGGCCCTCCGCACATGATGATTCGAACTCCTCTGCAAATGAGTTTGCACTCTGCTCAATTGATGAACTTTTTGTTGAGTTAACTCGTCTGCCGGGGCTTTAGGAGGCCTTTTGTTTGGTGCTTCTGGGAGCGTGCGCTTCACTCTCTCGAAATTGCCGCATTTAAATGCAGTAGCTTTTAAATTTAATTATGTCTTCAAGTGCAGAACCGGACGGTGCTGGCGGGTCTCCGTACGTTTTATTTTATTCAATTGTTTTCCGTGTGTGAAGATTTACGATACAGGGCACAGTACCTGTACCTCACTCTGTCGTTGCAGCGTTCAATTCGCATTCTTCTATAATATAATTTGGTTTGGAGATGAATGTTCATCTAATTTACATTTCCATTTAGTTGCAGCTGTAATATTTACAATTTTCCATCCTTTAACGATCAACGACCTTCGTAAAGGATATGAAGCAAACTATAGTCCAATTTTCATTACATCGATATACAGCATTGAATTTTGCAAGATAGCGAACTCGTTTATAGTCTGCTTAAAATATCAGAGCAATCAATGATTCAAGCACTTGGTACCGATCGTTCTGTTCTGAGTCAGTTCATCTGCAAATCTGTTCTGCACTGAGATGTCTTCTAAGTATCCCTAAGTGCTTCTTTACTAAATTTATTGTATCGTCAATTGCTAACTAGGATCAGGCGCAGCTTAGCAATGCACCTATTTGCATTTAGCGACTGAGATCAGTAATAATCCTCTCAGAACTTAGATCACAAAAAATCTTTCGTAACTCACAACAGTAACCTTTATAGAGAGGGTAAACGTTTCTAATTCAGGGGCCATACTGTGCAAGCTCACGCAGAGCTTAACCCTTAATTAACCCTTTACCAGGCAAGTGACCCTTTATGATCACTTCCATATTGCTATTCTTACGAAAGCGTTTCTCAGCCGCCGGGTAAAGGGTTAATACCACTTCATATATGTAATACTTTATGTAATGTTATTTTTACCAGAGGGGCAAATTAATTGATGAGACCTTAACCCTTAATAAATACCACTTCATATATGTAACACTTCATGTAATGCTATTGTTACAAGAGAGGCAAATTAATTCATTAAAGAAAGGGTTAATTTAGCGGACGGTCTGCTTACACGCCGCTAATGCCTCCGTATCTATGCTGCCGAATTGTACTACGTATCAGAACTTCGTACAAGATGCATATCCTCCAATCGAATTATGAGTGCGATTATACGCTGTGGCCCCGGAATAACTCCACAGACATCGCAGCCACAGATTAATGATACCACAGACGGATAACTTCTATGCGCAGCTCGGCTCCGCGTCGCGATTCCTGTGACGTCATCGTTCAGCCATCAGCATCATGTCATGAGCAGCTTCATATAACGAGAAAAATATTTGGATTGAGCAGAATTAGAATATATTAATAAACAAGTCGTCAATTTATTCGAGCAAATGTACGAAAAATTCATAACGTCTTTGAAAGTAGGATGATTCTCAGGATTCATTTTAAAAGGCCTTCTGGGTTCATTTGTAGCCATTAAGTATCGATGAAATTTTGACCGGGTGGAGCTATGTAGATGAAACTCGTATCCTGTATACCAACTGATGACAAAAACAAAAAAAATAAAATGACTGTGACGTCATCATTCTGCCCAAGTTTTCTTGCTTAAAAATACTGTCTTCCAATGAGGTTGAATAGCAAGGAGGGAGCAACCAGCCACGTCGCTGAAGCTCAAGTTTCCGACATGGCTGAAGGCTGACTGGCTGCAATGCTAGATTCGACTTGATGGCAGCTTCTGGGGATTGCGTAGCAAAAAATACATATAGATATATTGCAGGGTGCTCAAGGAACACAAAATTGTATTCACTGTAATGTATGAGAAATGGCTGAAAGGTTGTGGCGGCTGGAAAGCTCTGGCATTGTGGCTGAACAGAAAAAGCAATGGGAGAAAATAAAGTTTACGAGCCAATCGAGCAGAATATATACTTTTTCAGCTTACTTCTGCCAATAGTTCTCGCAACTGCACTTAACGCGCTATATATTGTTTGAAAATTGTGTATATTTTTTGAGAACCTCGCCGCCAGTAATCAGCCACACCGGAAATCTTGGAACGCTGTCTTCACTGGCTTACAGCGGCCGTGCTCCTTCCTCTCTATTAGATCTCTTTGGTGGCTTCCTTAAACTGTGTCACCTATAAAATCATGGTCACCACGTGCACTAGTATCTCGCGCCGTCTTTAAATGACGACAGAAAATTAGTATGTCAGTGAACCTCTTTATTTTCTTTCCTGTTATTTTCCTTTCGAAGAATTGCTCATACTAAAACTGTATATTCTGCCAGTAAGTTGGGCTATGTGCAGCCCAGTGCTATATCCTGTATCACCGTTAACATGTACAAACAGGTTCATGTTGGCGAGCTCTAATTCATCGTAATTAAAAGCTCAGATTCCCCCCCCCCCCAGTGTATTCCCTGTACAGTGTGATAGGAAAAATATAAATGTATTTATTAATAAACTAGTGAATTCGGCCGCCAAAAATGACGGCGAAGAATTCATGATGATATTCCTTCATTACCACACATATTCGTTACTACAACTACCAACTTCAAGAAACATTGGAGATGAGCATTTTCTATTAAGGAGCCCAAGCCGTCCTGTTCTTTTGGGCATGCAGAAAAGTCCATTGTTAAAACAGGCAGTCAAGCATGACTCGTGATATTAACTTCGACTCGGTATCATGGATAAGTCATGATGTATAAACTGAAAGCCTTAGCTCAGGCGAAAAAGAAGACTTGTATCGTCAAAGAATCAAATAATAGAAGAATAATGAGAATCAGGATGCATGTGTTAAGAGAATATTTAAATTTATGTGTATCTTCAGTGTTGCAATTTCAATGCTAGCAAAACAAGAAGAGCATGCAGATGTGAGATGGCAGTATACTTTTGCCATCATCTGCAACCTGGACTAATTTTTGCCCTTTAGTTTATTCAGAGCGTGGCACGATGGTCACAGTGTCCAACCTGGCCTAATTTTCGTCCGTGTTTTCTTTAAGCGTGACAGAAAATGGATAGATAAACGGAAAATGCACATCAATCTTTGCTATATTGTAAATAAATACATAGTGTGAAATATTATATAGTGTGTACATTATCTTTCGGTTGCGATAATTGCAGGTGTTTTGCTCAGGGTTTGGAAGCGACATATCAGGAATGCTCCTGGCGTCGTTACTATATAGATGCCCTGGACGTTAAGCCGCTTCCAGCAGCCTGACTTCGAGTATCTCTGCATACAATTCACGAGTCATTCTCAAGTTGGCAATGGTGGCATATCAGGAATGACGAGTCCGTCCGTCCGTCCGTCCGTCGGCTCTGCCGTTCGGAACGCCAGCTGTGCTTTCTATTCCGTCCTAAGCTGATTAAACCCACGCCAGTTACCCGGTCGCTATTAAATTCTATTGAGGCGCTTTTTTCTGTCCTATAAAGCTTTTGAGAAGTTAGAAGTGAGATAAATAGGTGGACTACAATGTGCCAATTACCCATATGGTGTAGGTAGCTGCAAGTCCACAGCGTTCCGGCTACAGCCTAGCATTTCCATACGCAATTTGTGTAGACTTCAAGGCAAGCGGTTCCTGGTAAGGTCGTGCCACTGCAAACGTCTTTGTATTCCTCGCACTCGTGGATTGGACGTGGAGTGTCGGCTGTTAATTGCTGAAAGTTCAGCTGAAATTGAATCCAACCCATTTTATCCTTAGCCCTCACAGCTTAGTTATTCCATAATATGGTCCATGATGAATAGTTGGTGTAATCCTGTGAATATGCCATCGAGGATTGATTTCCTTGGCTGTTTTTCTCAATACGAGTCACTAGAGCATGGGGAGCGGGTTACATCTGTGCTACGGGCGATATCGCTCTTGTAACGACATTTTAAAAATCGCCATTAAAGCTTTTACCTCCCGAAATTCCTTTTCGGATGCTTCCAATATAACCCTGCTATTCCGACACTAGCTGCCGCTATAGACAATCTTAATCACATTGTGCTAAAAGGGCACTTTTTCCCCTAGGAATACAGTAGCAGAAAGATCCCGTGTTGTAGGGTAGCACAGCCTAAGTAAGAGAAGGTAAATTAGACGCAGTAATTTTATAGAAGATTGATGTGGACTGTGGAAGATATACAAAAATTCTCATGTATTTTTGAGAATTGAAAAGTGAGGCAAGCATCCTTGTAAAGAGTGAGTGAGGCCAGCATCCTTGTAAAGAGTGAGGAATACATTCTAGTAAAGAGTGAGTGAATGAGACAAGCTAGATGCACCAATCTTACCTGCAGCACGAGAAATAAAGTCCCAAGAGGTCCCCACAGGTTACCTTAGCCTTACCTAGGCCTACAGAACAGCTGGCGTCCGTGCCTACCTTGCTTCCATTGATCTGCATCCTCGTGCAAGTGATGTTTTTTTCTGTTCTTCCCCTTTTTCTTAATATTTCATATTCATTTATCAAGTGTGGTAACACCCGCAGGTTCCACGTAACTACTACATGGCATGACATGTCATACTACATGACACTCATTTCTTGATGTCTTTGATCGCTATTGTAATGAATAAGAGCAGCGTAAGACTTTTCATACAATAGCCAATACATTAAGTTTTAGCCAACCGTTTAAATAAATGCGAGCAGTTCAGTGAGAATTTCATGTTGTCTTGTAACGTTGTACCACAGCCGTATCTAAGATACTGGCAGTAGAAAGAAGCTACAGAGGTAGTCATTACAGACAAAAAAGAAGACCGTACATTTATTTGTCTGTTGCGGTCGTCACCAGGGTAGAAGACCACCGAAACTGATACCCTTATACCCTGGTCGGTACTACCGCTGCCGTTTCTAAGATACTGTAGTTAAAAAAAAATAGCTGTAAAAAGCGTTGGTTCCTACCATGCGCTGCCGTATTCAGGAGACTGGATATAGAAACAAGCTGCTGAGCGTTTGGTATACAGCACGAGACCAGCAGCAGAGTTGCACATCATGCCAGATCAGTTCCAGGTTCTGCACAAATGTAACGGAGGTGCAAACACTGCAGTGCTGCTTCTCTTCTGCTTCTTCTGGACTGCTGGTGCTGCTCTCCTTTGCGCTCCGCAGCCTGCAATCCACGAGCCGCCGCCCGCCCTTCCTACCTTCTTGCCTGGCTGCTGCTCTTCGTAAAGGGAAAGTCATCAGCAAAAGTTTCGACTGTTTATTCAGAGATAGTGCTGGAAAATCCTCAGCCCGCTAGTGGCCCTCTCGCCGTTGTCAATTGACAGTAGAACATAATTAGCTGCTTCAGAGATACTCCAACTGCCTTCACGCTTCGTCAAGGTTCCCATCTCGAAATTTTTCGTTTTTTCTTTGTTGATGTGCTAACTTGCGCATCATCAATTAAAAAAAATTGCTGTGGAAGTACAACTTCATAGCTAGGCTGCCACGTCCAGGCATTTTAGTCGTCTTTAATCCTTCTATTCCGATGATGTAGTAGAGCAACGACTCGAAAGCCTCTCTACCAACTAATCGTTCACAAGCACATCTGGTTGAAGAGGTAAGTAAGCGATCAACAAAACTATATTTTATAATAAAGCAGAAGTTCCGAGCGCCGCCCATTACTTTATATTTTATTTTCATTTTTACATCATCAATAGCGCTGTTCCTGAAAAATACAGGCTTACTGTTTGTCTTAATGGGTTAACTCTTTAAAGGTTTCAGCTGTCGTTGTAGGGGGCATAACGAAACGATCCATAGATGTGCTGCATTGGTTACACTTGGTTGTAAATAATCTAATGCGTCCAGGTTTAGGTTGCCTGGATGTACAAGCGTAGTTGGTTTCGACTATCGTTTGAAACACATCCCAATGCGGTGAATCCAATGTTCAAAACTAAAGTTTCGGACAAGTTCAAGCTTAGTAAACCACTAGTGAGTCTGCATCAATGACTACATCTTTAGAATCTTAAATGTTGCTGTTCATAAACTTCTCAGACGAAACTTGTGTGCACAACCGATAGCTTGTCCATGAAAAACGTGATCGCTGCGCCTAGATAGTTTCCGTTTTACAGATGCGCATCGTGAAAACTATTTTCTTAAAGTTCTTATGTTCTATATGAGGCGTTCGAAACAAGTTCTTGCTGCATGCAACATTGGCGCAACTGTTATTCGTGGGACTAGCCCCATCAAAACCAAGGTTGCTGTTGTTGTTTTTGTTTAGCCCTCGAGGGTCTTCGAAGAGAGGTACCTACCCCATGCAGGGGACCCGGCCAGACTCCCTTATCCAGCCAAACACACCCATTAAAAACCCTAGTAAATACTCACCGGCAACACCCGGCACGTATACCGTTACAGTGCAAAGCAAAAATAGCACAAGTTCCAGGTAATCGTATCATTGTACGTGCTACAGCCACACCAGAACCACTACAGGCAATCCATGTTTGTCTCAATACCAACATCAAGAACCACCTCCTCATCACAGGTCCTCTCTGCAGTAGCAGCAGCAGCAGGCAGCACATTTCTGCCGCCACGACATCTGTCGTCGTCGTCGTCGGCAGCGGCGGCGATGCCGCAAAAATTCCCGACACCTTCATCAAAAGCTCTCTCGGGGCTTTCTACAGGGTCCTTAAAAAACCCACACTCCAGAAGACTCCAGGCTTGTGAGGAGCGCCCTGACCATCGCTTGACAAACGAGCCTAACGAGAGAATTCAGCCAATTTACCGTGGCATACAGGCGCGCTACTGAAGCGCGACATCATGCGTGCCCAAGCTTTTCAGCCGCACGACACCTTCCTGCTTAATGGCAACGCAAAAAAACATGTTTTTGAATTCTCTGGATTACTTAAATCCGGGCCTCTGTGATGGACAGTTCGTTGACTTAAGTGATGCGCATGCCAAGTCAAATTGAAGCGACTAGAAGAACGTGTCCCGTTTTAAGTATCGGCTGAAAAAGTGTAAATTTTGGGCCTAATATCCACGAACTTCGGTCGTCATTTCTCACTGCCGAGGTGTACTTCGTGACTGATAATATTGAGTGCATATTAGCGGTGGTAAAACTAGGAGTATAATGATAATATAGGGTGCATAACAGAACTGGTTGTAGCTTTTTTATTATTCTTTTGCAACAGTGATTGCTTTCATATGAATGTGATCCCTTTCAGACTTTGGATACGTGCGAAAATTATCGAAAAAATCGCAAAAAATAATAATAAAATAATAAATCTACATGTAGGTATTAATGCCTGCACACACCTGCTCTCATGAAGCATCCATCTTTTGTTTCAGCTTGCTTTTTTCCTTGAATTATTTCTGATGAAAATGAACTGCTGCTCTGTACCTGAATCTTCAGTTGTAATTATGTGCTTCTTCATTATCAGGAAAAAGTGGGCCTTCTTATTGTTATTCATAGATAGTCATTACTTTGCAATGCAGTGCATGCGCTACTTGGCGCAGTGTAGGCTGTACCCCACCCGTGGTAATTAGTCCTCGGTCGTGCCACCATCGCCATTGTATGGTCAGGGTGATCTGTCGAGGGAATCGTAGACGTGGAACCGAAAATCAAAAACTTGGGTTGGGTTTTGGTGTGCATGTACACAAGAGTCTCATCATTGAAGGACACAGAGCTTCAGGCAGTTGGGTTTTTGCCCAACCAAGAAATGCAAAACTGGCCGATTTTGGGAATCGACAAATTGCGTCGGGTGTATCTGTCATAACATTTGTAGAACTTAGAATCAAGAGATTGGGTAAGCTCCTTGTGTAGCTACCAGTGGAGGTCTGCCCATGGCATGCTTGACCTTACATATGAGTAATTGACGAATAATCAAAAAGTTGTATGATGGCAGGTCTGTCATGCGTGATCTGTCGTGAAAATCGCAGCAGTGGGGCATGAGGAAGAAACACAGAGAGAGTGAGCAAGAAGGTGTAAATCGCAGCCTGAGGCACAGGGTCATCATGTGCTCGCTACCGTGACATGTGTGGGCAGTTCTGGGTGATTGCTCGGCTCCCTGGTCTCTGGAATGACCAGTCATGCTGGCTCCACTCACTTCATTGCCTCCCTTCTCACTTCTGGCGCTCGTGTGGCAGCGTTTGAGCAGGAAATATCCCTGTGGCCTGCTACGTAAATTAATCTTTGTCCATCACCCAAATGAAAAATATTCTGAAGAAGTCTAGAGAAACTGCGTTCCCGTGCAGGATGCAGTGCCACTCATTCCAAAGGACGTTAGAAGCGTTCGTCATCAAAATCCAAATGGGAATCAAATGCCCTTGTAGAGAGCAGCGCAAGTTTTTCTTTTTGTGTACACAGTTTTACATGATTCAAAATAAGCAACGTCACGTGATTGGGTGTTTACTTAGCGCGAATAAAAAATGCCCTCGCCCCAAGTGGCGTAAATATATACGAACGAGACTCGTAGCCAAACTCTTGAATTCTGTATGGGTTTTTTTAACGTTTTCTTTCCTTCCATAATGAAATTTTTCCTTAACGTATCCTTGCTCTTTCATGGGTTTCATTAATTTTTAAAGGCATTTTTTTTACTGACGTTGGTGTTTTACCTTGGGGATGCTCAGGTAGAAGATCAAAACATAAAGTGAAAGTAATTGCTAGCTATTATGCTAAAGGATATATTCGTTCAACTCCACGAGCGTGAAGTATTTCGCTTTCTGAGTAGACGAGTCAGCCAAATAAAAGCGAAAATCCTCTACTGAAACTCTTCAATAAAACCCTATGCCTTGGTTTCGAGGTTCTTTGAACAGCAATTGAATGAAGCAGTATACATGAAAAGATGGATTCTTTTTGCTAGACTTTTTTTAGAATTTGAATCGGTGTCGAGAATGTGAGCAATAATTCTCTCCGGGTCCTCCTGCAGACATGCACAGGCCCTGCTGTGTCACAATCCAGGCAGATTAACTCCAAAAACCTCCCTGAATATTGCCCCTGAGATCAGGATTGATGATGGAGGCTTATAGGAGCTAGAATGGCTATCCTGTAGTCACAAGATGACACTTGTTCTTTGGTGTCCCGCATGTGTGCGTACATGGGGGCATCTCTCGATCCTAAGGTGACATTGCCTCTTTGCCGCAACGCTTTTTGTAGCACCATTCGGGTCCCGGTATTGTGTGGAGTCTACCTCAGGGTATGGGTTAGGTTTGTTTAGTTTAGAATTGGTTGGAGTAGTTAAAAATAGGTGTGGATAGTTAAAAATAGGTGAGGATAGTTAACAATAGGTTAGAATAGTTAAAAATAAGTTGGATTAGTTATAGTAGGTTAGGAAGTTAAGAACAGATTGGGATTAGTTTAGAATAGGCTATGTTAGTTGAGAATAGGATAGTATAGTTAGGAATAGGTTGGATTAGTTAAAAATAGATTGGATTAGTTAAGCATAGGTTAAGATAGTTAAGCATTGGCTAAGTTAGGTTAGAATAGGTCAACTTAGTTAAGAGAATATTACGGTAGTTAAGAACGGTTCATATTAGTTAACAATAAGTTAAGAGTAAGTTAATTAAGAATAGGTTAGCTAAGAATACGTTAATTAAGAAAGAGTTAGGCTAGCCTAGAACTGATTCGGTGGAGCAATAATAAATGCCAGACCTGACTAATAGGCGCACACTATACCCGAATTTCAGGTACGTCTCGTACAATACCCTCGCCCATTTTTGCCCTACACTTTTTGCAGGTTTTTTTTTACCTAGTTTGTGAATGTTTTGATAACATTAGTAATTATCTCGGCCTTACTTCTTTGTTTCGATATTTCCTGACTTGCTCGTCTCGTGTGCTCTGTTTCGTCCCGCACTGATTCCTCACTTCTCCTGACCATCATCAACATAACCCTAACATTTCTACCATGAACACCTTCCCTCTCGAAAACTACGCATACTTAACCTTATACGGACTAACTATATCTTATTTTCTTTGCAGTAACATATTTTAGATATGTTGGATCTTGTTTGAAATCTGGACTGCTCAGATTTTACTGAAAACTTGATATTTTGTGTAGTTTATAATGCTCTTTCCAAAAACAGCAACCGCAACTTCGAGATTTTATTAATAAAAAGTTACGAGGTTTTCAATTTTTTTTCCTATCTATTACTGAAGAAAGTCAAACTTATTTTTTTCTGCGTTAAAATTGTCTTTACAACGTCAAAATTACCTAAACTTAGCTAATGGGATAATGAAAGAGTATGTAGGAAACTTGTATTACCGAATCCGTATCTATGATACGGAATATTATCTCATTTAACAATAAGGAAAAAATCTAAAATCTGCAGCAGAGCGGATTTCAAACACGAACCGGTATTTTTTGTAATGCTTTTCCTGAAAGAAACGAACATTTTAAGATTAAACTACTTTATTAAGTGTCCCAAAAATCCTGCTCTCTAAGCCTGCAGTTGCACCCTAAGCCTGCAGTTGCATCCTAAGCCTGCAGTTGTAGCCTAAGAATGCAATTGCACCCTAAGCCTGCAGTTGCATCCTAAGCCTGCAGTTGAACCCTAAGCCTGCAGTTGCATCCTAAGCCTGCAGTTGTACCCTAAGCCTGCAGTTGTACCCTAAGCATGCAGTTGCACCCTAAGCATGCAGTTGCACCCTAAGCCTGCAGTTGCATCCTAAGCCTGCAGTTGCACCCTAAGCCTGCAGTTGCACCCTAAGCCTGCAGTTGCACCCTAAGAATGCAATTGCACCCTAAGCCTGCAGTTGCATCCTAAGCCTGCAGTTGAACCCTAAGCCTGCAGTTGCATCCTAAGCCTGCAGTTGTACCCTAAGCATGCAGTTGCACCCTAAGCCTGCAGTTGCATCCTAAGCCTGTAGTTGCACCCTAAGCCTGCAGTTGCACCCTAAGCCTGCAGTTGCACCCTAAGCCTGCAGTTGCACCCTAAGCCTGCAGTTGCACCCTAAGCNAGGATAGTTAAAAATAGGTGAGGATAGTTAAAAATAGGTGAGGATAGTTAAAAATAGGCGAGGATAGTTAAAAATAGGCGAGGATATTTAAAAATAGGCGAGGATAGTTAAAAATAGGCGATGATAGTTAGAAATAGGTGAGGATAGTTAAAAATAGGTGAGGATAGTTAAAAATAGGCGAGGATAGTTAAAAATAGGCGAGGATAGTTGAAAATAGGCGAGGATAGTTAAAAATAGGTGAGGATAGTTAAAAATAGGTGATGATAGTTAACAATAGGTTAGAATCATTAAAAATAAGTTGGATTAGTTATTGTCGGTTAGGATAGTTAAGAACAGATTGGGATTAGTTTAGAATAGGCTATGTTAGTTGAGAATAGGATAGTATAGTTAGGAATAGGTTGGATTAGTTAAGCATAGGTTAGGATAGTTAAGCATTGGCTAAGTTAGGTTAGAATAGGCCAACTTAGTTACGAGAATATTACGGTAGTTAAGAACGCGTCAGATTAGTTAACAATAAGTTAAGAGTAGGTTAATTAAGAATAGGTTAGTTAAGAATATGTTAATTAAGAAAGAGTTAGGCTAGCCTAGAACTGATTCAGTGGAGCAATATTAAGGGCCAAACCTGACTAATAGGCGCACACTATACCCGAATTTCAGGTACGTCTAGTACAATACCCTCTACCATTTTTGCCTTACACTTTTTGCAGGTTTTTTTTGCCTAGTTTGTGAATATTTTACTAACATTAGTAATTATCTCGGCCTTACTTCTTTGTTTCGATTTTCCTGACTTGCTCGTCTCGTGTGCTCTGTTTCGTCCCGTACTGATTCCTCGCTTCTCCTGACCATCATCAACATAACCCTAACATTTCTCCCATGAACACCGTCCCTCACGATAGCTACGCATACTTAACCTTATACGGACTAACTATAACTTATGTTCCTGGCAGTAACATATTTTAGGTATGTTGGATCTTGTTTGAAATCTGGACTGCTCAGATTTGACTGAAAACTTGATATTTTGTGTAGTTTATAATGTTCTTTCCATAAACAGCAACCGCAACTTCGAGATTTTATTAATAAAAAGTTACGACGTTTTCAATTTTTTTTTTCCTATCTATTACTGAAAAAAAAATCAAACTTCTTTTTTTCTGCGTTAAAATTGTCTTTAAAACGTCATAATAACCTAACCTAAGCTAATGGGATAATGAAAGAGTATGTAGGAAACTAGAATTAGCGAATCCGTATCTATGATATGGAATATTATCTCATTTAAAAATAAAGAAAAAACCTAAAATCTGCAGCAGTCCGGATTTCAAACTCGATCCGGTATTTTTTTGTAATGCTCTTCCTGAAAGAAAAGAACATTTTAAGATTAAACTACTTTACTGAGTGTCCCAAAAATCTTGCTCCTTAAGCCTGCAGTTACACCCTAAACCTGCAGTTGCACCCTAAGCCTGCAGTTGCACCCTAAGCCTGCAGTTGCACCCTAAGCCTGCAGTTGAACCCTAAGCCTGCAGTTGCACCCTAAGCCTGCAGTTTATGCCTGAAGATCTGCCATGGCCAGCTCTGCACCATCTGTCGTCTGCACGCTCGACCCCCTCACTCCAGCTGCCACTCCTGCCCGTCTACAACTTTAATTTAAGCGCGTCGGTGCCCGTAACAACTGGCACATGCCGCCCGCTGCTTGCCACTCACTTGGTGTATTCTTTTTTTCTTATCAGCAACTTGGCAGCCGGACTGTCGAAACTGTTCCGCCACACCGGTTCATGTGACTTCGACAGCGCATCATTCACATCGGCACTCCCTGTACGATTTGTTAGTTTTCAACTAGTTGCACTATACGTGGATACCTAAAGGTTTCAATTGACTTTCAGTTTATTATTTACAGTGACACTGCACGTTGAGTCTAACCTAGAGATTTAGATTAACCCTGCTGGTATTACAATAATGTTGCTACTCAATGCCGTACTGTGCATGGCTTAAACTCGTCCTAACTTATTTTTGCATGAAATACAGTGAGTTGAATCAAACCTCTGTTTTCCATTGATTTAAACCTATCAATTGGACCACAATATTTTTTTCATTTTTACTGATTCGACACTACAGCATGTTGTTGAAGTTCCTTGTCTTTATCGTCAAAATCAGTAATGTAGGTAGATTCAATCTTTCATATCCATTTCTACAGCTCTACTACTCGTGCAGTAGCTTAATTGAATTTTCAACAGCTAAATTTAATAGATTTTTCTTTCATTTTTGGGTGCATCTTCGGTACCCATTCGCTAAGGGCCAGTATATGGTGTATAGGTTTATTTTTACTTTTGATGATGACTGAGGAGATTTAGTCCCTCCCACCGAACCGTTATTATTTTATCCTGAGAACTAACGGTGGGCACAGGCACATTGTTCTCTCGGAAGAGGATCGGCGAGTGCTTGCAACTTCTCAGTTATTTTATTGGATTTGGCTTCGAAGAAAAACTCGAACGTGGGTTTCATAAAATGCGTCGCGTCCAGACTTCAGTGTCTCGAAAAACCTGCTTCTTTGTCCCGAAAACGGCGCTGCCTCCAGCAGTGACGCAAGCAACAATAATTCGCCGGTTGCTTGCAAGTGCTGCTCCTCAACTTGACGAGTGGGTATGCTGTGCTGCCCCTATAATTATGCTGCGTTTGGTAGTCATATTACAGGTAAACTAATTCTGCAAGATATGCAACGAGGGTCAACTCATAGTGCCTAAGCTGAGAATTTGCTGGCATCAATTATGTGGATTATTGATTCATGAAAGGCAAGTTGCCTAATATGTCAGTGCTATACCCGTTGTTCGGGTTTCCTAGTTTCGTTGGGTTTTAAAAATTCCCGTTTTTCTTGATATTATGTTCTTGTTTTTCTTACGTGTGCTCTAAATCTTTTTATTGATTTTCTAGTTCTTTTTTAGGTTAGTTCCAAGTACAGAACCCTCCCCGCATAGGTCTTCAGTTTCGTTGAACATCTACTTTCCAAATTATATTTGCTTAATAGTATACTTCTCTGCCCCAACTACAGTATCATCCTCACCGAATCCTACAGCCCGTAGGATAACAAAATTTTACGCAACAATACTCGACAGGCGCTATTAGCTCCCGAACAGATATTGCTCCTAGGTGTGGACACACACACACCTCATCGCCACAATACATCCTCGCTTTCCCTTCGCTCCAGGGGCAGTAACATCAGCTTGTTGAATATTCTATAATGTTATCATGCATCTTGTAATGAAAATTCCAGCCATTTATTAATTTTGCTGTTAAAATGTGTATCTTAGCATATTTATTTCCTCAATTTTATTTAGTCGCATTGAGATATAGTATGTGTTAAATATGTAAAGTACAATTTTAGTTCCCATAAAATATGGACTGTATCTAGTGTAGTACACAGTGTTACAATAATATACACGCATATAGAAGTTTTTCTGAATTGACCGCGAACATAGACTGCATTAACTCGTTCTAACGAGTGCGTTTTCCCCACCACGTATGGGCATGCCTATAGGTCACGTCTAAAACGTGTTGGGCAGGTCCTGGGGAGCTCAACGCGCTGCCTGTAGTGATCCTACGGGTCGCCTTGTGCCCACGGCGGGAATCCTTCCACCTGTTTACCTCCACGGTACTGTATTCTCTGGAATAAATTCATATTGTATATCGTATACAGTGAGTACACCTGGCGAAGTCCACGCTTTGCCTTACCACTTTTTTATTATTTAGTAGTTTGAAAAATAAAATTAATCAGAGCAATGAGTTAGTTCGAGAGCCCCTCATCATACTACCTTAACCTCTCGTTGGTTGTGTATTCCAAGCAGTAGAAATCTATTGCCAACTCAGAGAACTTAATCAGAAAGTGCCGCATTTTGCAAAGATGATCTGACAACTGAAAAACGACAAATGCTTCGTTTTACCGTCGCCATAGCTGGTAGATATGTTAGGTTTATTTTGCAGTAGCCTGTAGTGCTGGTTCTGTAGGGGCACGTCCTGAAGTGTTGGCTTAACACTTTGTTTGGAGTATTGGTTTATCATGCAATACCCTATAGTAGTTTATTCTCCTGGGACACAGCATACAGTGTCAAGTTTCATTGGCATTAACCTGTTGTGTTTAGTTCGGCTGGTGCCAAGATTGAAGCGCCGGTTTTATTCGCCCTATCATGCAATGCTTTCAATCACCACAAACGGTATCAGCTCTCCATCGCAATCGCGCTGCTCTTAGTTCTGCAAGCAACTAACCTGAGATTTTTCTTTACTTGCAGAGCGTATTGTGCTTGGTCCGATAGATGAACTAATTAAAACTTAACTTAATAGAACTTATTGGTAGACTGTAAAGTTTTATCTTATTAACGAAGAAACTAAG
The DNA here is from genome assembly GCA_001587735.2 of Parhyale hawaiensis. Lineage (NCBI taxonomy): Eukaryota > Metazoa > Arthropoda > Malacostraca > Amphipoda > Hyalidae > Parhyale > Parhyale hawaiensis. The sequence continues at coordinate 9,662,524 of LQNS02278082.1, read as the reverse complement.
CTTTAAATCATACTATAACGTCTGGCGCAGCTACTCGCCTAACATAATCCTACTGTAATGGAGGAGAGCATTGTGGCGTATACACACTCGTACCTGCCAATCAGTCATATAGAAAGAGTCTTAGCAGAAATTTACAGCGCGCAGCTTAGCACAACCCCCAACGACAAGAGTATGAGAAGAACTGAATCCCGGACAGACATCGCTCGTCGGGCGCAGACGTGTACGTAGAACCCCACCATGTTGCCTATACAGCACCGCTTTAGCTGTGATACGACGGCCCCCAACACTGTCGCTTTGATTGGCAATGCCTACGAATTTCTCGACCAGCATTTCTGCGCAACAGCTTCCGTAACTGTTCTGTCTCACTTGCGCTGAAAGTTCAACAGACTGATTGACTTTTTATAAGTAGGTACATATATATTAGTTATATTGACAAGTGAATAATATCTTAGAACGACAGAGGGAAATACATAATAAGAAAATGCAGATCTCATACGTGCTTAAAGACAACCATCCAACTTGAACTGTTATTACGCAGCATCGCAAGCAAACGAATGATTCCAGTGATTCCTTAAACGATGCGAATGATTATCGCATTTTAAGAGGATACAAGGACTACAAAAAAGAAAGAAAAAACAAGCAAATCAAAGGATAACAAACCAAAGAAAAAATAAGCTGTGGTATCTAAAGCTCAACACAAAACCATTCTCACTAACAGACGAACGGACTTTAAGGGGGCAGGCAGCACTCGTACACAGGTCGTAGATACCCAACTGTTACCAATACAGCACTCGCTTTCACGTCGCTATAGTAATGGCTGAAATGTACTTTGTTGCGTTTAGCATGACTAGTCTGCTACAAGCATCATTCTCTGAAGCTGGCATATCGTCAACGGGTCGTTGCCCTAAAGTCCTGAAAGTTTCATTCTCTGAAGCTAGCATATCGTCAACGGGTCGTTGCCCTAAAGTCTTGAAAATTGCATTCTCTGAAGCTGGCATATCGTCAACGAGACGTTGCCCTAAAATCCTGAAAGTTGCATTCTCTGAAGCTGGCATATCGTCAACGGGACGTTGCCCTAAAATGCTGAAAGTTGCATTCTCTGAAGCTGGCATATCGTCAACGGGTCGTTGCCCTAAAGTCCTGAAAGTTGCATTCTCTGAAGGTGGCATATCGTCAACGGGACGTTGCCCTAAAATGCTGAAAGTTGCATTCTCTGAAGCTGGCATATCGTCAACGAGACGTTGCCCTAAAATGCTGAAAGTTGCATTCTCTGAAGCTGGCATATCGTCAACGGGACGTTGCCCTAAAATCCTGAAAGTTGCATTTTCTGACGCTGGCATTTCCTAGACGGGTCGTTGCCCTATAAAATATCTGGAAATCGATCGGTACTGCGATAGCTTTTCCTAGAATAAATTTAACAATATACGCTGTAGCAATTTGCAAGAGGCCTATTTATGTCTTGTGCAGTTTACTTAGCAGTGCACATCACTGCACCGCAGACGCAGTACAGCAGCTGCGCTCGATCGGTTGGTGGCTAAACTGTTCTGGACGTTGCCGTAATAAAATTATATTTACTGCTAGCGATGATACAAAACCAGCAGCGGCCCAGGATCTCCTTATAGATGAGGGTTACAACCTAAACAAAGCTGTTAGCGTTGATTTAAAATGATAGCCTCGACGGTTGGAGCCCGGCCGAGGATTTCGTAGACTTCCCTGTAGTGATCAACAAACCAATGTCTAACTTTAGACCTGCTCTATTGCAGATGGTCACTGTGGTTTATTGCAGTAACGTACATCGATCGAGTTAAAAAGATATACATCGAGATTGTGCTTGGATGCTCATTATACCTGCTTATCTCCCAATTAATTTGGGGCTATACTGAAGAAGAATTTATGATAATTGCGCATTTATTATTGATTCACGAATAATATCGGCGATATATTGCTAATTACTGGAAAGATACACTTTACACAAACGAGGGTCACTGCAAACTACAGTTCTGCAGGCCACAAAGTTATCAGCACCCTAGCTGATACAAAGTTAAATGCAATCGATTTGTTCTAGGTTTTGAACAGAATTTATTGCGAATGCTTATCGTGGTTGGGTTCAGTGGCTCGTTTGCAAGAAAAAAAATCAGAGTGAAGCATGAGCTTTGTTATATTGACGGTATTTAGTAAATTGTTAAATTCAAGAATACAAAATGCTACTTCAAGCGTATAGTTGTATTCACTTAAGTTAGTACGCATCATTTATAATAATATAGTTTATTTGATAATTATTTCAATAAATTTGGCTTACCGCTGACATGCGGGGTGATTCTCTGTGCTCGGTTCCCATCTTGTGCGTGATGCGCTATTTTACATATCTCTGTTTTTTGTTTCATCGCACATATGGCAGCGACATTATGACATATATAGATGCATGGCCAGGACGGTAGTAACTCCAGACAATCTGTAACAAAGCGTACATGTACCTCCGTCCACTCACAAACTTACCTCTAATGCGGTGAACTGTTATTTTCCCCTAAGTTGAATCTCAAAAGTACGATACGCCACTTATGATAGATTTTCCAGAGTTAATCGCAAGCTGATTATGCTCGAGTTTAAAGCAGTTGCAAGTGCAACTGGTAAGCGATTAATGCTTCACACAGATTCCAATAAAGCGAAATGAACGAACACTTCTTGAAGTTCCCGACGAGTTGAAGCCAACCAGATTAACTTATCTCGATCGAAGACGTCCCAACTTAGCTTCATTTGTCGTCATCATTTCAGTGCAAGACTTGAAATGAATATACTATTATCGTGCATGCTTGTGCATGAATATGTTGTGCGCGATCGATCGCGCTGCGCAAACGATCGATCGATCGTTCAAACGCCTAACCTAATCAATGTTTTTTTCAACTTTCCCACTATTTCTGAGTATATCGGGTAGGTTAAGGGAGGCAAGGCCTGTTTTTTTTTCCATTTTGAAATTTCGGGCACCGTCAATTTTAGTCAATGGTGAGATGGGTTTAGGTTAGGTTAGGTTGGCGGTAAGGTTGGGTTAGGTTAGGTTAAGTTAGGTTAGGCGTTTGAACGATCGATCGATCGTTTGCGCAGCGCGATCGATCGCGCAAGCCCGATCGATCGATCGCGCAAATCCATCGATCGCGCACAACAAATATACTGGCTTAAGAAATTGACCTACCTCATGAGGCGGGCAATTGTATAGTCTATGCCAGGCCTGCTCCATTACACCGCGCCATCTTCCCTGCAAGAAAACACATAAATTCTCGGCATTTTGAGGAGACCAGATTTTGCCAATGGCCGGGCCTGATAAGTGATGCTATCTTAACTGGACTAGGTTCTCTTCCAGTATTTGGCTGCTGATCACTAAGTGTACGGGTATAATTATCCTTCACTTTAATCCTTAATTTTTTTTCATAAGTGGTACATGCTGACACCAATACAGTCGAAGAGGTACACACATGGACCCGATACGTTGCATCTGCAGTACCATGTAGTTTCTCTGATTGTTTTCCTTGCTTCCGAAGAATGAACAACAAACACAAAAATATAAAGCATAGAAATATAGCTTCTTGTAATAAATTAATATCAGTATCGGAAGTTGTAGCAATCTGGTTGTTCAACAGCCCTGCGTTATGCTATGGGCCACGTCATCATCAATTTTTATTGCATTTAATTCAGTGTGGTTCCCACTTAATTTCCTTTCCTCGCGTCTACTAACAGTTTGTGTTGTATTCTCTTGAACTTGTTACCTTCCCGATGTCTCTCCGTGCTTGGGTTTCGTTTTTTAACATCCCGCTGTATCAGAGCGGAAGTTGGGCTGTCTAGCGAACAGAATCAACCTCTACCATGCCTGTGTCTGACAGCGCGGTGGTCAAGGTCGCCGATGCGTTCGTCCGGTCTCTGTACCTCTCTTATACACTTACGATGGGAAGTCGTGCTGCGCTACATGTGCAGCTCGTTTGTCAGTTCAAGCAATCGTAGCAGCGGGAGATGAGTGTCCGCAAGGGCTCTAGTTTTTGTTGACATACTGCAGTTATTTTCTCTTTTTTTCCTTTTTTCAATCACTATGTTATGTCTAGGGAGGCTTACGCTAAGTTCTAATCTGAAACCTTTTTACTAAGTGCTGTGTCCCTCAGCTAAAGTCGCCTTTCAATACTGAGCCCTTCCGTCGGAGCGGAAAAAGTACGAGACGACGCATCGTCCAATAAGCAACCATCTAAGGCAATTTCTGTCCTGCTTGAGGCGCACAAGTCGACTGCCTTAAGCACAAACAGCTGGGGCAGCTGCATGCAGCAATTTACGATAATCGCCGTCACATAAAAAGACAGCTTTAGTATCAAGACGATCAAAACACATGTGATTGTTGCAGCCGATCATCGTTCTTCATGGGTCAAAACTATTAGAAAGGCTGAGTAAAATATCAAATTTAAGCTGATGCTTTTATCGTGCTCTTAGAAGTTCATGAAGTGATAAACCATAAAGTAAGAGAACAGAGACTTCGGCATCGTCTACTCTCTAGGAATGAGCCTCTTCATCCAACCATTGCCCTGTGTCTAGGCTATTTGCACTCTTTTTAAGTAATGTTAAACGCAAACTGTAATGCGTTGAAGTATATGACTATATATCTTTGAATGGTTCATATAATGCATAAATTACGATTCTTACTCTTGAACGGAAGAACAATTTTTCTCAATCCTGCCATATTTTCTCAAAAATACGTCGGCGCTCGAATTACACCAGAAGAACCGCTCCCCAAGATGAGACAGTCTCTATACCGGCTCCCCCGCCCGCTGAGCAACGGACCAGCCTCCAAAAAACTAGCCCTGCGCGGGCCATCATTGTGAACTATCCCAAAAATCCGGTTTGGATCATCTTCATTTGGTGACGTTTTATGGGCGGCAAAAAGGTCTGTTGGCGCTAAAATCGCCCATTTCTTACTTCTAGAACAAAACGCCCATTTTCATTCCCCAGACTATTCTTGCGGATCGAAAGCGTTGATATTAAATGAGAAAAGTATATATATTTTTGATGTTGATTTTATGTTTTCCAAGTAGTATTTTCCTTCTTAGTTCATTAACTGCCACTACAACGAACAGCACTTAGCTGATATTCAAACTATTTTTTAATGTTTACCCTTTCGCTCAAGTCGAAAAACCTATTGGTAAGTATATTGTACTGCTGATTTTATGAAAAGTAGTCGCTCTAACCGTATACGGAACGACTGTATTCTGAATTTTTACCTTTTACGTAACGAACACCTCTATCTTACCTTGAGCTTAATAGAATGAACTTCTTGAAACACATATACTCTAACAGCATTATTGGCCGTCCGAGTGCCCGAATTTGTGTTGATTAATGAACCTCTGAAGCCGCTAAAAATTCTGCAAGGGTCTCAGAGCAAGTCAACTGTAAAATTTCCTATTATTTGTGACGCTTGGCATGTGTTCACCCCTCAGCAGCGCTTCAACTAAGTTTCGATCGCTGCCTCTTCTAAAAGGTAACTTGTTATTCACGTCGTTGAGGCTTTCACCCCCCACTCATTTTTAGATGTGAAGGACACTACAATTATGAGAAGTGTTGGGAAATTTGGAAGTTATATGCTGTGCTGCCGGAGTGACACTAAACAATCGCATGGTCAACTTTTGACCGAACTTGCAGCTTTCAAGTCAACGTCCAAGGTAACGTCGGTAGCATGAGTGACGTGCGAGATGAACGTCTGTTCATTCGTTGAAAGTTGAGCATGCGGTTGCACAGTGTTACCCTGGCATTGGGAAGTTTGATGTCAAATGTTCGTTGTACTCTAGGAAATATTCCTAATTTTGTCTCTCTGAGCTATTTCTAGTCACTCTGAAGCTGGAGGAACTGAGTACTTAGAATACTACTTTCTTTATACCTATATATTTTCAAACCCAATGGCTTGTTTGCTCTTGCTAAAAGTACAAATTTCGTATTGGTTCACCACATTATTTTTCTCACCCTAGGAAGTCACAACTTTCAGGAAGGCCTTTTTTGAGAGAGAATTTTTTTTTTCTTCTTTTTCTTCTACTGGAATAATTGAAATCCTGTACTTTTCTGGACCTTCCGCGGCAAAAAGTTGAACACGAATTTTTCACGGAAATTAAAACAGTTGCGAAAGAACGGTTTGGGTACGTACGAACGGGGTACACGACCTGCTCCAAAACCTGACCCTGCTACGCAGCTGCCCACCTTACCTTTTATTGGCCTCGTATCGCTAACTGCACGGAAATTCAAGTTTTGCACGGGTTTGTTAACACTCCCCTGGTCCTGAAGTTGCCCTGGATGGCCAAAATTATTCGAGTTTTTGCCCCGAACGCGGCCGCTTTATTCGTTCACCAGTGGATATTTTCGTTGCGACATGTTACCCAAAGCGAATGACTGGATTTTGGAGTTTCTGTTTGAAGAGACCTTAATGAGGGTTGTTAAGTAAGGCAAGTTTACAAAATAGGCTGTACCGATATTGATGCCGGTCTGGATTCTGATTTATCAGTCATGGCGCTATAGCGGTAAGACTAATAGATAATATAAATGCACAGTGAATCTTTATTTGCATTTTTCGTGTGCAAGGAAGAGAGATGCGTAATATCCGCTTTTTAGGTTTTCCTGCACCTACTTACGTATAGATTGGTCATATGTTCATTTCTCTGTAAATCTCCAAACCAACTGTCAATTTTCTCCCCACGTCAGCCCTAAGACAGAATACCTCATAGTGCTGCGCCCTGATTGTACTGGGCACGGCATCCAGATTATAATAAATGCAATTTATTTTTGCGTTCTCTTTCCGTGCTCACTTACATTCGCCATATATGGTACTGTCTATTCTTTGTTTTTCTTCATTTTGCGTTCTACCTGAAAACGTTGATCCAATTAACGTGGGAACGATTTCGGACTTAGGTTACCCAGTTTTCACCTTAAATTTTACTATACCACGAGCTTCATATTTCTTCTTGTGCTCCTTAAATCACTGGCTGCTTCGCGACTGAAGCGTTTACTTCTTAACTAACATTATTTTACTGATAATAAAATATAATATGTATGCATTAAAGTATTAAGAATTCTTTCGCCATTGTACAGTAGCGAGCATAAAGATCACAACGATGCTTATGAAGTAAGGAAAAACTGCGTAACTTTTTCATTCGGCACAGACAAAACTCAAACTTTGAACATATCTATAATACCGTAATATAAACTAAATTTCAAGCAGAATGTAAAATGAAAGCTCAATGATTTAATTAATGCCTTACTAGCACAAATTATGCAAATTATGACATGATTTATGGATATCTTAACTAAATTTAGCTTTCAAAAGATCAGGATATTTAGCGAAATCCTTTGAATTTAATAAGTATTCTATAGTATTTAGTAACTTTGTGGGTAAAAACTGTAATCAGGGTTCGGACCGCTAAAACTTATTAGTTCCTTACGACTCTTGCACTCTAAACATGGCTAGAAACTTGACATGATTACAAGTCAGTGAACGGATGGTGAAGTTAAGTTACGTAATGAAAATAAACGTTCAGTGGGTGACATTGCTAAAATGTGAGGAAGTCTAAGCGTGTTATTCGCAATATTTTGAAATTTGAGAAAACTGGGTCATGTGAAACAAAGAAACCCCCAGGCAGGCAGCAAACCTCCGGCAACGACTGGTATAAGGAATCCAAGGAGAAAAAATTTGCCACCTTGCCACCGCGACTGCCATTTCGAAAAAGGCTAATGATAACCTCGGTATCAGTGCTTCTTCAAGACACACCGTTTCCCAAAGATTTGATGAAATAGGTTTGTGAAGTAGAGTACCTTCCACGAAGCCCTACATTTCTACAAAGATCGAAGTAGCCCGAAAGAATTAGCTACTGAACACGTCACGTTGGCTAATGAACAATGGGATTGTGTGAATTTCAGTGATGAGCGAAAGTTCAACTTGTTCGGCTGTGAGGGGACAACGGTCGTTCGATGCAATTGGAACGATATTCTCCTCGCACTAAAAGTAGCGCTAAGTTCGGAGGAGGAATTGTGGTGATTTCAGCTACTGACACTGGCCGTTTTGTTAGGCTACAAGGTAAAATTAATGCATCCGTGTACAAGGAGTTAACAAAAAGCCGTGTTTTACCTCATTTAAAAACTACAGTTAATCAGCCAACTGTGTTTATGCAAGGTAACGCCCCCATGTCACACAGCAAAATCTGTTGAGATATTTTTTTTTAAAGGAGTATTTTACCGTAATGGAGTGGCCTGCTCAGAGACCCGATATGAATCCCATTGAGAAGGTTTGAAAGTTATTAATAAAACGATCGAAGAAAAAGAATCGAAGTAATGTCGATGAATTGTGGAATGATTTGAAATAAGAATGGAAGAAAATATCTGTTGAGTGTTGCAAAACTGGCATGCTGTTGATAGCAAAAGCCTGCATATCAAGTACTAATAAATGTGTAGTCTAGTTCTATTTGGAAATGATGTATTCGCTAGGTATGATTGTATAATGTCATTAAACGTTCTGATATTTTGGATTGCCCAGTTTAGCTAAGTTATCTTCACAATCCTGTGGTAATTTGCTAAGAAGGTACTAACTAGATCAATGAGCTTTTATTAAGTTCAAAGATCGAGGTTTCAGTGTGGTCTATGAAATAGTTATGCATACTTTTTTTTACTTCACAAGCATCGTTCTTATCCTTGTGCTTGCAACGGTAGTTGTTGGTGCAAGTCTATTCATCATTATGATATAGCTTCAAATTTCCTCCCTAAGCTGTGGTGCCGAAACGAACGTCCTACAACATTATCGTAACTATTAATTATCAGTGAAGTTAATGCGATCGCATCGCTTGCATTTTCTACTGAAACTGTGCTGAATATGACGTAATACGTAAGTATTATGAATTTAACGCTGAAGCGACTAGTAAAAAATTTGAGCTCGCAGCACTGAGATGAGTGCGGTCTCAAAACCAGTACCCATTCCCGAACATCGGCAGAATTACGTTCAGTATTTTTGTTGTAAGCTTTTCTGGATCAGAGCTCGGCATGGCGTTCTCGATTCTGCTGAAAATAGTTCTCGATGGGAAACCACTTAATTTCCTGTTACACCCAATAGCGCTTCAGCCTTCTACTCTGATGCTGTACAAAGGAAATTATATTAAAGTTTGACTTGGGGAATTTCGAAATTGGATTTTAAAGTCTCCAGTCACAGATAATGCGCCGCGTGTGCAAGTCCTCATTTCATTAGTGAAGAGTAGCTTTATTGTATCGATGTTATACTGACGGAAATTATGTTAAATTTTAACCCTCAGTTTCTCAGGTTTATTGTGAAACTTTCCGTCGGAGTACGGCATGCTTGCAAACCCTCAATTGACGCGATATCGTTTTTAACTAGAGAAGCACTCTTAGAGCTTATACCTCCGCCAAACGAGGCAATACTAACGAAAAAATCTAAATATCTTGATTAGAATTTCTAGTTGGATATTAACAAAATTTTGTCAGTTGTGCCTCTTTTTATTCCTAACAGTTTCCGTAATTTTCTTGAAGATCCTCCATAACTTTTTCAGATATGTTCATGTTCTGACAGACATTTATTCGGACTTACAAAGTATCGAATTTCATCATTAGTGCCCATAAGTTTTTGAGTTATCTTCTGGCAAATAATAAGACAAACATTAGTCCAACGTATTATACGCACAAATGGATCGATGGATCATCATCAAATTTGAGGATTGTACCTTTTAACCCTGTGAATTTCATGTCTACAACATTTTATGAAGAGCCGTTAATAGCATTTTGGGTTGTATTGCTGACAAACATCGAAAATAAGGTTCGGCCATCCTATGTTATGGGGAGCAGCGCCCCCAGGGGGATTGTATAGGTTACCTTAACAGTAGTTAGGCCTTCGGGACGTCTGTCTTTCGTGCCGACTTTTCTTCCTTCCAGGTTCATATTCCTACTGATGTTGCTTTCTCCTGTTCTGTCTCTTCTTTCCTGACTTGTTCTCATGAGTGTTGACTCGTGCATGGGTTCCACGTTTCTCTTGACATTCTTTGTGTCTCTTCTTTCTTCCTCTCTTTGGATTATAGTGCACTCTGTGGGTAGGCAGGCTCAAACTAGGAGAATACTACTACTACTAATATCAAAAACTCAGAGATAAGCAGACAAGCAGGAAAAATACAAGTAGATCATTGCAATAAGTTGGTGATGCATTTGCTCCTCGTAACATTCCAAACAATTCGATCATGTCAAGTGTAATCAGCTTGATAAAAATGAGTGTGACGCTCAGGATTCAAGTTTAGAAGAATCTAATGCAAACCTAGTTCCATTACTTTGACCTCTATACACAAATAGCACACACTGATAATGCCAGCACATTTACTACCCACACTGGCCACTCTTTCAGCTACTCATCTTTAGGAATTAGTCCCAGAGATGTGATAGGGAGCCTGACTAAGTCTTTGGAAGGACGCTTAAATTCCCCACGGGCTTCGCTAATCCTCTCCCTCTCCGTGCCATTTGTTCAGAAGCAATTCGATCCTTTCGATCTCCTACTTTACGTATGTGCGTGGTTTTTTACTCTACTTGTCTCGATCGATCTCTTATACCAGTGTTTCATAACAGCTGCTATTATAATGGTATCCCATCTACTGCAAGTATTCGAGTGACAGATTACATCATCCCAAAATCCTTATATAATAAAACGCTTCGTATTTTTATTTATTTATGTCGTGCCCACTCTTAAGGAAATAGATAGGCTTGCTTGAAACATTTCTTGAAATCGGAACAATATATATGCAGCTTCTGGAGTCCGATCTAATAACTTTTTCTCTCAGATCATGACTTATAAATTCGGCAGATGGTCAATGAAGCGCTCTGAAGGTGATGATTTTCACGGGCTGTGCAGTAGACAATTATTTCTTCTAGCTTACTATCTTTCTTATTTGACGAAGCAGTTTTCTCTTCATAGGCCAAAGTTTCAGCACTCCTAATGAAACAGGTATTTGAGTTGAAAAGACGGTATCATTGCTACGGAGCGCTCACAATGTATATCAGCTGGCCTGACTGGAGTTGCATTCAAGTTTATTGGAGTGTTCTACTCAAGATTCTACTTTTGCCTATCGATATAGAAGACCCAAGTATGAGAGCACGACAAAGGATCAATGAAGAAGCAATTCAGAGAAGAGTGGATTCCGCACCAGCCTATAGGTACAAGTCAAACACATCAATTATTGCGTGAATTTTTTCACGCCAGCTCCACTAGTTGAT
>LQNS02278082.1:9617520-9639208 GCA_001587735.2 Parhyale hawaiensis | reverse complement strand
GCCTTTCAGTGCTTCTGGGTGTTTTTTTCATCTGTGCGCCTTAGCTCTCACTTTCATTCTTTATTCAGAATTTGTTACATATGCGGAGCAATCAAACGTTGCGCCCGTTCAGTCAGGATTTAAGTTTATTATTCAAATTCATGCGTGTTCCTGTTAAATAGATAATGCATAACTCAACTTCATACGGTAGGTAAAAAACGAGGACTATTTAATAAAATTTAATTTTGGGCGTTTCTTCACTTATGAAATATCTGGATGACTCAAACGACTCTATTATGATCTGTAGTGCAAGAACAAATCTAAAAAATACAAAAAAGACAGAAAGGAAAACTACGTGTTACTATTTTAAAGAGGAAATCATTTGGCTGGTCATTTTTTTATATATAATTGCTGAAAATATTATTATTGTATAGATCAAAACGTCATCTATGTAATTTTAATCACTTTTGTGCTCGTTTAAGTTTATCTACCTTATAAATTGCTCAGCTAGTAAGATTGACTCATGACGTCACATGGCTTCCTCCTGCTGGCCAGCAACTTATTTCGACTGCAAACGCAGTCCTCAAAATAATCAGAATCCTCTTGTTTCCCTGCGAAATTTGACCAAATCCTCGGATATCGTAAAACTCTTCATTTTTACTGAAACTAATCTGTCTACTATCCTTTCGTTCATTAATAGTGCACTAAGCATTCAATAGCTTATTCATGGCGTCATCGTTGTGAACCTCTAGTAACTCTGTTTACTAATTTATTTAGTAGCACGCGCCGTCATAAAATGTAGACAGAAACAAAGTTTAGCGAAACCACAGTGTCTTTTGATGTTTCCGAAGTTCTGCTTTGAAGAATATCTTTGCCTTTCTTCCGTTGATGACAGACTCCATTTGTGCATCTTTAGGTCAGAGCTATTCATGCTATGTTGTGGGGAGCAAGTGATATTCAGTAGCCATGCTACCGCTGAGAGGTACTTCAAGTAGATCTTCAATTCTTAGATTATCAATTTGGCAAAACTTTGGCTTTTCTGCTGCTGAATAATTTTATTTCTCCTACCGTGATACTGATAGGGGCACGGAATGACAAGTCAATCTACCAACAAAACTATTATTTATGTACAGCTTAGAGTACAATTTTTCTTAACCGATTAAAGGTCAGTATAATAAATATGAAACGTCCAAAATACTGTTAACTCTTACTAAAAGTTGACGTATTTATCATTTGTGAAGTATTGATTAATATTTCTTCATTTATTCTTAACCTTTTTTTTAATTTTCTGAGTAATAAATTTAAGCTTTGTCCTCCATGTGCGATATAAAAATACCGCTACACTCATAACCACCGTCGCGTATGTAGCGCCTTTGTTTGCTGGTGTTGCTCTGGACACTAGCGGCAAGACAAGCGCCGGTGTTTGTGAACGGAGACAAATTACCGTGTTTTCCCTGCGCCGTATTTCCTTATTTCCCCTAACCCTCGTGTCTGTTATGCGCTGCTGAGCCAAGTTTTCTCTGCTCAGTGTTATGCCAAATACATTTGTGTATGACACTTCAATATTTACTTGAGCACGCATCACCAAAAACATCAGATGTAAATCAGATTATTTAGTTTATGCACCTTATAAATTTTGCGGTGAAATATTGAGATAAGAAAACTGAAAAGCGAAAACTGATCGTTCTCCTCTTTGAAAAGGTATGTCTTCTTCATAATGTATGATTGCAGTTTAGTGCATTATTTCCATTCCGAAATCTTAGTTTATTTCGGATCAGTTTCGTCACTGTGATGCCGGCTTCACACGATTGTCAAATGAACGAGTTGTTCCAGGTAAGAGTGCTAATGTTCTATTGAAGCCTCAGAAGCACAGCCGTGTTTCTGCAAAGAAAAGTTTCTAAAATGTTAGTCATCAACTCACTTTCCTCAGCAGCTTTCACCAGCGAAAATTCGGGTATCCTTACATATGTGAAAATAACCAGAGAAGCACTCTGAAAGTGCTTACCTCCTCCAAGTAATGCAATGTTAAAGAAAAATTCAAACTGGTCTTGACCCAGCATTTCTTTCTTGTCATCGCCAAAATTTGATCCTTTCTGCCTCTTGACATTTCTAACAGTTCCTATAGTTTTTATCGGAGATCCAGCCATAACTTGTCGAGTTTTATTCTGATAAAGTTTGAAACAAACCTACACAAGTAGTCAAACACACAAAACGCCTAGCCGATCATCACCAAACTTTAGTCATTTGTGTCTTTTAACATTCTAACAATTCCTGCAAATTTCATGAAGCCCAATTCGTTCCTAAGTTTTTAGGTTATGTTACTCACAAACAAAAGAGTAACAAACACACAGACAGAAAGACAAACTAACCGACAGATCACCACAAAAATTTTGTGAGTTGCTCCTCGTAACATTCCTAACAATTCATGCAAATTTCATGACGATCCGTCCATAGCTCTTTTGAGTTCTTGTACCTAGAAAAACAGGCACTCAAACAAACAAATGTTTCACACGAATCTTGACCAAAAGGTAACCGTCTCTTCCTCATAACACACCTAACGATCCCTGTAAATTTCGTAAAGATCAATCCGCCCATATTTTTTGTTATCTTTGTGACAGACTTCGACAAAAACATTACCTCCTTACCGGAGGTAATTATTGAAAAATGCTATCGCTTTGCACTTTTCTGCTGCTTAGACGGCCACAGGTACGCAATCGGACGCGAAGAGGCAACTCGTTCATTTGACCCTTCTGTAAAGCCGCCATTACTGGAACAGAAACACGTATCTGACGGACGTTTCCCGTCTCTCTACTGGGGAATATCTGGTTCACACCATACAATCACCCCATGAACTTGATCAGCGGACGTGCATCTCGCTCGTCGTTCACGCTACCGTATCTACGCTACCGAGTTTTACGCCGTAATCGGGCGATGCACGAACTGCACATCCGCTAATAAAGTTGAGCTTGCGTTGCATAGTATAACCTTGGCCTAAGGGTGTACGTAAAAGTGCGAGTATAGATGCAAGACATGTGTGTGATGTGCATAATGATGTGTATAATGTATATGTGATGTGTATAATGTCTATGCTAATAAGCAGCAGCGGTGTGTCTCTGCTACACAGCCATGTAAGCAACACATCCACACGTCCTCAGTGTATTGCGCAAGTGGCGGCCCCAGATAGCATCAAGTGGCGTACGCGTCAAATTGGCTTTGTTTCCTCAATATTCCGGCGCCTATGGGAACGTAATCTTATCGGCTGTGAGTGATAGCCGTGCGGTGAACCCAGGCTGTTCACATACATGGGTCATACATGAAGTTTTGCGGGCTTTTTTTATTATTGCACTGGCTTGTTGCTGTGTTGAAATCTATTGCAAGGTTTAGTAATATCGACCAATGTTTAGTGATATATGAAGTTATATATTGACTTGCAATTTTTTGGTAGCAGTCAACTGGAATGGGCCTCCAACAAACGCAAAACCTTATAGTCTACACTACCCATGATCCGTGCATCGAGAAACTACAATCGTTTATTGATTATCTATTCAATTTATGAATTATGAACTCCAAGCTCGCAGTGGGAAGGATATAAAATTTAGAACCCCAGCTTAGACGTACGGACTCTAAACGTCATCTGTGGTTAAATTTTTAATTTAGAGGAGCAGATTTTTCTTTGGTGTTGAGAAAATGAAGTGACGGTCTGAATATTAGCTGTATAAGCAAGGTCATTCATAGGATCTCCTACAGACTATGGTTATAGCCTCAATTGTGTGGTATTAAACTTCCATATGCACTTTAGCTCTTTTTTGTTGCTCTCAGTTCGTTGCTGTGGCGAGCGCTTTTTATGAAATAAGCTGTAATATTATTAAGAACTGCAAACCTTCACTCATTATAGAGCTATATTATATATATATATATATATATTTATCTTGTAGAATTGGACTCCACAGTCCACGTGGACGTGGCGTCATTTCGTTTCGGTATTAGTTAGTGAATTTACTGCCCTGTCGGGCTTCTCTTTCATGTTGTTTGGTTTCAATTGCTTCCAAATCGGTGCTACCAACCGAATTTAAACTTTTGGCTTTTTGTTGTTCGTGAATTGCTCCCTAACTAAAGTAGCTGACTGACTCTATTAATTTAACAGCGCATTGTGTTAGCCCAATTTGCGTGAAATCCTTTGTCAAATCACTCGCACTCGATCATCGCTCAACGCATTTTGAATTCCCGTTTAGTTTATGCTGAAGCGGTAGCGATGTGTTTGTGAACCGGGTGGAATTTCCACTAAGCGAAAACTAATTTCTGTTCTGTAAACAAAGTTTGCGCCCAAAATAAACATGACCTCCACTGAACGAACGGCAGCGCTACAATTATACGATCCGCTCCTCGAAAGTTATTTCTTTCTGTCAGTGTGTGTCGATTTCCTATTGCGAGTCGTCCTTTCATCTTCAGTTTGATCTCAGTTTTCCATTTTTGGAAAAGTTTTCGGTCTTTTGATGCAGTCCGATCGTTCGATTGTGAAGAACCTCAAAAAGTCGGTTTTGGAGCGGTCCGTTTGGGCAGTTTTCTTTCTTAATTGGGCCGCGAGCTTAAAAAAAAAAAGATACAGCATAGCAGCTGGGATACTCTGCTCCATCAGCCCTCGTGTCCGACGCTTGATCTCTGCCCAACTTCTACCATCATATCTGTTCATTTTTGGTTTGCTCCTATTTTTTTTTTTTTTGCATCATTCGACCATTTATGTGGGGACGTTGATATTTCCCTTTACATTACACCGTCCCCTGCCGTGTCCGTGTTGTGACTGCCCTGTTAAGCTCATTTTACTTAGTTTCACTTATCCCCAACTATTTCGAGCCCGCATGATGAAATGAATGAGTTCAATTTTTTTTCTGTCATCTGAGCGCCTGGCAACATTTTGAGAACAGCTTGTCCGTGAAGAGGCAAAATTTTACCTTATTGCCGGTGCATGATTTTATTGCCACACAGTGTCTCGAGGTAATTTTGCCGCCAACCTAAAAGCGATTATTTGTTTCCCTGAAGACAAACTGCGTCTTTTGCATCAGTTGCCCTCAACTTAGCACGGTGCAGATCCTGTAAGTCTACGGACTTTAAAATGAAGTAATCGGCGCTGCCGCGAATTTTCCTATTTTTGAGCTTGCAGAAATGGGCAAAAACTTTTGGTCTTTTGCCACAATCGAAAGCCTCTTAATACCCGCCAAGATTTTAGTTCATAAACGGAGGGCGGGTCCAATCTGACAATGCTGGGAGCTTGCGAAGCTGCCAGGACCGTCTTACGCATTCATTATTCACGACTAGCTGCCGCTACTGCTGCTGTGCAGCGCCTGAGCTTTCCTCTTCTGTTTACACTTGCGGTCCTTTTCTGCAACAGGTTCGGTGGAGCTCCAGTTTCCACTCGAAAAGTGATTTTTTTTAAATAGAAAACTTCCGCTTGTTTTTGTGATTAAAAAGAGCAGTTTTTGATGGAGTCAGCACATGCTTTATTCACGTTAATTTCAGGGCATGAAAAAAAACGACCAGTTTTGTTTCATATGGCTCTGACGCAGTCAGTTTATAGTGAGAATGAAACACGGAGACACGTTGCAGAGTATCATCTGCACTCTATTTGAACAAGATGTTATTTAGCCCGGCACTGCAGCTTTGTCCGCGTGTGCTTGAACTGTTTGCCTTCGGGGTGGTGGAGGAAGTTTTATTAATCAATTAAGTAATATTAGTAACATGGGCAAACACGAATAAGTACACTGTTACTGGTCCGTTCGAATCCTTTTCTCGCAAAGATATCGAATCGATCTCCTAGTACGCCTCACTGTAACAATAATTATGATACAATCTAAGACCTATAGCTTCTTACCTCCACCAAGGAGATTATGTTTTTGTCGAGTTTCCCCATTTGTCTGCTTGTTTGTTTCTCTATCTGTCTATCACCTACATAACTCAAAAGTTATAGACGGATCTGTACGAAATTCACAGGGATTGTTAGGCTAGTTAGGAAGAACAAATGATTAACTTTTAGTGAAGATCCGTTCAACCGTGTGTTTGTTTGCCGGTTTGCCTCGTTTTTCTCTGTAGCATAACTGAAAAGGTTATGGTCCGATCTTTATGATATTTGCTGGCAATGTTGCGGTTGTTACTTGGAGCAAATGACCAAATTTTTGTGATGATCTGTTTGTTTGTTTGTTTGTCTCTGTGTTTGTCAAAACACTTTTCCGTAACATAAATCAAAAAGTTATGAACGGATCTTCGTCAAATTTTCTAAGAATTGTTAAACTCATTAATAGACACAAAAGACCAAATTTTGATAATGATGATGATTGATTAGACCGCTGGTCAGTTGGACTAATATTTGATGAACTATAGCTTACCAGAGTTGAAGGAAGTCAGCCTAGTTCGATGGATATTAGGAATTTCCGGAAACACGGCAGCCGCCTTCAGAATATATCTGCACGCGGCCACATTTATCATTAGGAGTCAGTTTAGTCACAGTGACTCAGCCGAAGGTAGTATAGGTCTTGCGGTCTCTGACACATTTTCAGCAACCTAAAAAGCTGATTTATCATTTAAGCTACCGCCGCGGCTTAGAATTCTGTTTTGAAAAGGCATTTAACGTAATTCCAATATTAAATCTAGGTCAGTTGAGTCATAATGACTCAACTGCGGATAATGGTTTCGTTACCGTGGTCAGCCGATAATATACTTTTGAAACTGACTCAAAAGAAATTTCGCATGACCTTGTAAACATTTTGTTTTGTTTTTTCTTAACCTCGTGACGCTCAGTGTCATTCATGAAGGTTGTTGACACAAATGTTAGCCTTGCAAGAAAAGAAATTTTCATTTGATATAGGGTTATATAAATTACATGCCAAAATTGAGGTATTGCTATGAAGTACGTGCAGACTTCCGTTACGTCAACTTTTCATAAATTTTAAATTTGTTTCATAATTTTCTAACTGCACACCAGTGTTGCACCGCCTAATTTTCATAGGTTCAAGATTTCATGCATGATACAGCTTCAGAGTTTTTTTTACACATAAATTTGGCTTTCATGATGAAGTCGCCGTATAATGCCCGTATAATAGTGCTTGTTTTTTAATTATCTTCTTTTGCTTATGTTTTATTATTACTTGCAATGCTGCGGGACTAGAAATAGTCCTAAAAGGACTCCAATCTATAATATGCAGCCAATTATAGCTACGTAGTAATACTACCTGCCCACATTAAACCTGTACTTCACACCACTTACACTGACACAAAACGATGCAGTATTGTTGGCTTTATACGCAAGGCTACAGCAACAACGTTCAGCCCAACCATGGAATACCGTACGAACGAACAATGTTCCCGTAGCTATACGTGATGTAAGCAATGCCATTATTTTAGCCATGCTGCTAATACCAATACACAACACATAAATCAACCAATTCCTTGCTTTACTGCTGGCAGCATGTGGCGGTGTTGGTCCATGCAGCACTAATTATATCGAGGTGTTGTGTCTGGCGCAGACAAGAGGCGGCCAGATATTTTGTCGGGGCATCCGGCAATTTTTGGAGCTTCCGAGGCAAGCGCGAGAGCGAACGCTGGCCTTGTAGGGCTTCTCTAGAGCCTTGTTTTGCGCTCCTGTTGGTCTACTGTTGTTGTACTGTGTCCTGGGGCTGTTGTTACCTGACTGCTGTTCCTGTTGGTCTACTGTTGCTGCTACTGTGTCCTGGGGCTGTTGTTACCTGACTGCTGTTCCTGTTGGTCTACTGTTGCTGCTACTGTGTCCTGGGCTGCTGTTACCTGACTGCTGTTCCTGTTGGTCTACTGCTGCTGCTGCTGCTACTGTGTCCTGGGGCTGCTGTTACCTGACTGCTGTTCCTGTTGCTCTACTCGTGCTGCTACTGTGTCCTGGGCTGCTGTTACCTGACTGCTGTTCCTGTTGCTCTACTCGTGCTGCTACTGTGTCCTGGGGCCGTTGTTACCTGACTGCTGTTCCTGTTGGTCTACTGTTGCTGCTACTGTGTCCTGGGCTGCTGTTACCTGACTGCTGTTCCTGTTGCTCTACTCGTGCTGCTACTGTGTCCTGGGCTGCTGTTACCTGACTGCTGTTCCTGTTGGTCTACTGTTGCTGCTACTGTGTCCTTGGGCTGCTGTTGCCTGACTGCTGTTCCTGTTGGCCTAATCTTACTGTTACTTTGCCCTGGAGCTAATATGAAGCTTTTTGATGCCGTCAATTTATTTTTGTTATTATTTTGTGCTGTCGCTTTAATTCCACTGCTGATCCACTCTTGCTATTACGCCATTAATTGCTTCCGTTACATGACTTTTTGCATTTGTTACCAAAATATGCTATTGTTTCCATAACGTAAACGGCATTACAGCTGCTGCTTTTTCGTGTTCATCGATGGCGCGAAGGTCGCGCTTCCAATGCCGAGTAAAGGAAATGCGATCTTTGGAAGAGGTGTGCGTTTGTTGTTTTTAGTGTTTTTTTTTTTCAGTAACGATTCGTATGAATAATAGGTTCTCGATTAATTATTTGTACGGTTAATAGATTGGTTGAGTTACTATATTTGTTTGAAGAATGATTTATGGATTTATAGACTATAGTAGTTAAGATCTGTTCGAATAATAAATTTGTCGAATGAAGACTTCGTTGAGATAATGAGTTGCTCGAGAAAATATATTTTTCGAGTTATTCGAGGAACGATTTGTTCGATTAATAGGTTGTTTTAGTAACAATTTGTTCGAGTAACAGGTTGCTCTAAAAGCGATTTTCTCCTTAATTAACCCTTAGCTAGTGAGCAACGAGCCCGTACGACTTTCACCAATGTTATAGGAACGTTCTTGAGGTGCCCAGCTATAAGGTCAACCTCCATTGCTGTTGTTGCTCTTCCGTGTTCATTAGTTGTTATTGCATTCACCCTAGCTGCTTCTGTTCTGTCAGTGGCGAGCGAGCAGCAATCCGATATAAGTACTCTTGAGACACGAGTACGTATAGAGAGCACCTGAAACTTGAAAGTTTTGAACTTAAATAAAGATGCACATAAAACGAGGTGCACCGAAACGGAGACTACCAGTGCACTCTCAAATATATTTCAAGATATAACATCAAGTAGAGCTGGGCTTTTGGGTCAGTTGCATCGCTGCTAATTTTTTTAGACTTAAATCCTGCAGTTATTTACAAGAAACCCCCGTTAATTGTAACGTTACGAGTGTGCTCGGCTGTCAAAAATGACGGCAAAGAAATTGCGATACTTCCCCATTAATTATAATTTGTTACTAATTTGCTTATGTAGGATGCGCTTCGTCTGCCAGCTTGGAGGAACATAAGAGATTACTATTCTAGCTAGGCCTAAATTCTGCTGAACAATGTAAGCATTTCCTTTGATGATACGCTAAAGAGTAATAAGTTTTTAGCATCCAGTCGAGCACTCGCAATATACATTGAACTTGGTATCCAAAATACTTGGTTATAGTCTGAGTTTTCTGCTCAAAGTGGAAATCAAACTGAAAAAAAATGTACTTGCTGTCAAAAAATCCTCGTGTTCTTTACCAGCCTGCGGTACGCTGCTAAATATCCCACCCTGTGCTCCGTTGATCCTGTACTCAATTTGGCATTAACCGTGAACTCAGGGCTGAAGAAGTTTTGATGCGAGAAGGCCCAGAAAAGAGTACAAAATCAGTATGCACAAGAGAGTGTTAACAGAAGCTGTATATATCTTCATTGATTGGATTTCAGCGTTGGCAAAGAAAGAAGTGCATCCAGATTCCACTACGTTTACCATCATCTGTAATCTGGTTTATTTTCCACCCATCTGTTTTCAACGAAGCCTGACAGGATGGTCATACAGTCTCCAGCCTGGCCTAATATACGCCTACTTGTGTTTTCTTAAAGCGTGACAGAAAGTGCAGTGCTAAACCAATAATGAACGGGCAGATAAATACACATCTGCTTTTATTAGCTATACTGTAGATTACATCTTATTCTGTAGCACCTTGGTTATCTTTAAAATACTGATAAGATTGAGTGTTGGGAATAGCTGCTAAAATGTACAGATTACGCATCAGAAAGTTTTCAGAACTGTACAGTATAATTGAATCAGAAAGAAGTCCGAAAAGTGCTTTGAGCAAAATTGATGGTGAAATATTGTACTGGACTATGTTTCCTTAAGCAATGCTTTAATGATGATGATTATTACTGACCCGCAACTTCCCTAGTTACGTGAACTTTCTCGTTTTCTAAAGAAAGGGGTCCATAAGTTTTTGCTTACATTAACTCAAATACTGCAAATAAGCTCGAATTCAAAAGTACAACTGATATGACCGCCAAAGTTACTGCTGCTACTGGAAAGGCAGACAGGGAACACCCTCGTTTGACTTCGACCAATTGTTAGTCACTTTCTTATATAGCGGCAATAAATTTCTACACGGAAGAGCCGCACGGGTTCAGCGTGTAGCACTTTAAACTGTGACTTGAACAGCCAAAATCTCCGTTTTTCTCGAATGACAAAATTTTCTCTAAAATACCTCGCTCGTTAATGAATTTCTTTCTCCTTAACCTAATTAGCTGTGTGAGTAAAACTACCCAAAATTACACCATTATGAAGCACCTGACTGGAAAAAAGGGCCTCATTAATTGGCAGAAAAAAGTTGAGCTAAAATCGCTCTTGGAAGAAGGTTCCTCGTTAGGCAACTCGCCAAAGATCGCGGTGACATGAAAGGAGCCAGTCAAAAGCATCTTAAAATGAAAACAATGGCGGGAGCTCTGCAAAAGGCAATTTGGAGGATTTTTGTGGCTTAATTACAGAGCTTTTCTCAATCTCTGTAAAGTTTAGCAAGGAGACGCTCTTCAAGCCTGGATGTTGTGCCGGCCTAGCAGGCTTTCTTATGTTGAGATCAGCATCTAAACTTTTGGTGAAGGCGATCTTTGGTATAACAAAGCCCTGCCCTTCATAGCCTGCCAGTGTTAGCTACAGACACTGACGCGCTGA
Organism: Parhyale hawaiensis; assembly: GCA_001587735.2. NCBI lineage: Eukaryota > Metazoa > Arthropoda > Malacostraca > Amphipoda > Hyalidae > Parhyale > Parhyale hawaiensis. The sequence goes on along the minus strand of LQNS02278082.1, from coordinate 9,628,247 downwards.
TTGAAGCTTATTGTCGCTGCTTGGATAAGTGTTCAGGATAGTTAGCGAGTAGTCTGCTATTAATAAGCTTCGCGATAGTTGCTTAACTTGATGTACTGTATTTTGTTGATGACACTGCACCCTACTGTCATAGCTGTTACATTTAATGGGCACTTATAGTGTACATCTCGCTATGAACAAGCATTGGTCTGAATTGAGGGTTTGACGAATAGATATATAATACTAAGAGTAGCTAAAATAAATCTAGTAGTCATTGCTTTATAGTATCATACATGCGATAAGAATTTTTATGTACAGAATCCTCCGAAAGAATGGCGTAATGCACTGTAACATACATAAGTTACATATATTTGTGTATATTTAAAGTATTTATCCTTTGTAGCCTGTTCTAAGTATTTTCGTTTCATCCTACATGATAAATACTTATTTCAAAGTATTTTCGAATATTAATCTATTTTTGCCTATTAGAATTGAGTTCGTTTCAGCTGTCTGCTAATGGAATGTATTCATTTGGGGTTATATGGCTGTATGAAATTTATGAATACGTCAATTTCTACTCATATGTAACATTTCAATTACTTCATCTACGCAAAGCCTTTGTGTTGGATTCTTTTATTTCTTGTCAAAATGCAACACGCGTCTCCTATTTTTTGCTTTCTTTATATAGCATGGTCTAGGATGGCTCAAGCTAACATATTATTATAATCTAATCAAATTTACTTTGCATTCTTAACTTTCATTCCCAGTCAGCGGCGGAACCAGGCCCGCGTCTCTTGGACGTTCGAGATCCTTCAGATAATTTTTTCCTTCATTTCACCAATACAATCATTGATTTAATTGAATCATGAATAATCTATTACTGATGTATAGCACTGTAGCGTACGCTGATTACCAGCCTAATTAATTCCGAAATGCCATCCCTGGGCAGAATTTATTGGGATATTGACATTAATTTTATTCTTTCAAGAGAATTCAGGAGGACTCATTGACTAGCAAAAATCAGCTCGCTAAATTGAAGTGGTGATAAAATTATGAGATTGCGTCTGGAAATTTATTTGGTGGTAGGCTAATACCGCAGTTATCTCATTGGTGTTTCAGTACTGAATTTAATTTTTGATCGTGTGGGAAAGTTACGTTGTGTTATTGTAAAATTAATGGTAAAATCGCCTTAACCACACACCGCAGCTATGAATCCACATGCACTGGTTCGTTCTGCTGGCAGTGCCCAATTGAGAGTTTACGGCTGCAGTGGATCACTGACTTTCCGATTTGTGGCGTCGTATTGATGGAATACCCCATAGACAACTGCGCCCCTCTCCCCGATGACTACGACCGAAAGAATTGCTGACGCTATGCACTCCGGAGCGTCAAGACTATCTTTCCCTGGTGTGGGCTCGAACCTTGGCTGGTCTCTATAATGAGTGAGTCAGCAACTTTAGAGCTAAGCTGCTCTCTTCAGCCAGGAGTCAACAAATCCGGAGAAAATTTAATGTATTGTTACGTATGTAACTTTACTCTGTAAAATTAATTTGTACAACTTATGTAAGTCCTTTAATGGTTATTTTCTAGTGTAAAATCATTTTAGTGTTATTTTCTTAAGTTATATTGTCACTTCTCAATTATTTTTAGACCATAATTTTAACGATTTCAGGTTACTTTAAAAAGCGGTTTTTTCTGCTTTGCTGTTGATTAATGTGAGTACTGCAAAAATAAACTGCGTTCTTTGACTGAACAAAAACGTATTGTGTATGCCTAAAAAATATATAGTTTAATGCTTAGTACATTTACCCTGCCGAAAGACTCTCTCACGTGTGTCCTGTATATGATACTGAAATGTACAACTGTCATAAGTTGCTCAGATATTTTATGAACCCTGCATCGCATATTGTGTATCAGTTTGGTGCTCTATGCTTTCATTACACCGTTCATAAATTGAAATGCTGATAGTAATAGCACAGTAACGGCTTCTATTATACCTAAGGCGTTACTGCACTAGACGTATCAGCACTCCAACTGTTAGGACCTCGCTTGCCAGTTCTAGGATACCGAGAACTTTACACAGTTGTGTTTACGGCTGAGGAAATATTGTGTACCGTCCTGGATATTATGTCCAACATTTAAGCAACTAGAAATGCGCTTTCGTAAGAAACAGCACTACTGAAGGAGAATAAACTGACCGCTTGTGCTAACTTTCAGAGGATTGATTGACATGTTTAACGCTCCTTTGAATTTGCATATGCACATCTTTTGTTGATCAGGTTCTCGTTGTTTTCAAAATATTCAATGGAATTGATCTTTGGCGTGACGGTTATTTTTACTTACTAGAGACATTTGTAAATTCTATTTTTCGATCACAGAGAAAAACTATGTGTGGGAAGCTGGGAATAGAAAATGAATGGCCATCTATTTACTAGTGTAAGGGTTAGGTGAACTAGATTGTTCACTCCATTTAGGATACACCGTTTGAAAAAAACAAAAAACTCTCTTCGTGGCCGCTCCAGAGTTAACACTCCTTTTTTTTCTGAACGTTAGCGCTATCGCTACGCCTAACGAGACTCTGTCTTCAGCATTAAGTGCCAGGTCAGCATACAGCTCACTCCGAGTTCAGTTCTATCTAAATACTTGCAGTACAATGCAAGCCATTCCAAGAAAAGCCAACAGGAGCCTCGCGAATTGCTTAGGTTACCACTATGATTCCCGCCGCCATTTGAAGCGCTTCCTCTTCCTAGCTCAATTTAAGTGCTCAGCTCTTGCCTAACTCAGATACGGATTCGTTCTCCCTCAAATTCTATTGCGTTGCGACTACTGTTGCCCTCGGAAGCGACCACTTAACCCTTGCGCTTACTCAGGGTACGCTATTTCGCCAGAAAGGTTGTTCCATGTAAAGTAATACAGTAAGAGAACCATGAGTGCAGCAATAATAAGACGCGATTAAGCTGTGCACCATACATTGAACCAGTTTAGCTGTACCGTGATTGTTCTGCTGCTACAGTGGGAGCCCTCGCTAATTAATATCTATCTCGCTCTTAGTAAACTTTCATCATTGTTCACTGCGCTCTGAACTTTTGGACTCGCGTTCAACACGAAGTTCTCGCATATCCCCTGTATTGTCGCACCCGCAGTATCAATAACCTTTGAAAATGTAGGACATGACTCAATTATTCGAGATTATTATCAGTTCCAGAAGAGCAGCTACGTGGGGCCTTCAATCTTACATTGATTTGATTTTTTCTTGTTAAACATTTCCCAATCAAAGGCAAAAAATTCCCCTGAGTTGCCGGCTTACAGGCTATTGCACTTTGTGGGTCGAAGCGCTCCATCCAAGTTTCTGCTAAATTATGACGCAACGAAAAAACGCGTGTTGTCGATGATGTAGTTCTTCAGGTACTGGCCTTATCAATATAGGGTGTTAGGTTTTCAACGATGTTTGCTCTCTGGCACTTCAGTTCTGTGCGGTGATTTCTGTTCTTAAGTTGATATCGTGTCCTAATTGTGCGGGGTACTGCTCTAAAGTTAGCACTGTGTGCTAATAGTGGGTGACACTGCTCTAAAGTTAGCACTGTGTGCTAATAGTGTGGTGTTCGGCCCTAAAGTTAGCAGCGCTTGCTGGCAGTGTGCGTTACTGCCCTAAAGTTAGCAGTGTTTACTGGCAGTGTGCGTTACTGCCCTAAAGATAGCAGCGCTTGCTGGCAGTGTGCGTTACTGCCCCAAAGATAGCAGCGTTTACTGGCAGTGTGCGTTACTGCCCTAAAGATAGCAGCGTTTACTGGCAGTGTGCGTTACTGCCCTAAAGATAGCAGCGCTTGCTGGCAGTGTGCGTTACTGCCCTAAAGTTAGCAGCGTTTACTGGCAGTGTGGGTTACTGCCCTAAAGATAGCAGCGCTTACTGGCAGTGTGGGTTACTGCCCTAGAGTTAACAGNGCTACGCCTAACGAGACTCTGTCTTCAGCATTAAGTGCCAGGTCAGCATACAGCTCACTCCGAGTTCAGTTCTATCTAAATACTTGCAGTACAATGCAAGCCATTCCAAGAAAAGCCAACAGGAGCCTCGCGAATTGCTTAGGTTACCGCTATGATTCCCGCCGCCATTTGAAGCGCTTCCTCTTCCTATGCTCAAGTTAAGTGCTCAGCTCTTGCCTAACTCAGATAGGGATTCGTTCTCCCTCAAATTCTATTGCGTTGCGACTACTGTTGCCCTCGGAAGCGACCACTTAACCCTTGCGCTTACTCAGGGTACGCTATTTCGCCAGCAAGGTTGTTTCGTCTAAGGTAATACAGTAAGAGAACCGTGAGTGCAGCATTAATAAGATGCGATTAAGCTGTGCACCATACATTGAACCAGTTTAGCTGCACCATGATTGTTCTGCTGCTACAGTGGGAGCCTGCGTTAATATTTATCTCGCTCATAGTAAATTTTCATCATTGTTAACTGTGCTCTGAACTTTTGGACTCTCGTTCAACACGAAGTTCTTACATATACACTGTAGCTGGGTCCCTGTAGTCCGAAAGTATATAAGTTATTCAGAAGAGAAAGTCATTGTCGCATCCCGCAGTATCAATAATCTTTGAAAATGTAGGACATGACTCAATTATTTGAGATTATTATCAGTTCCAGAAGAGCAGCTACGTGGGGCCTTCAATCTTACATTGATTTGGTTTTCTTCTTGTTAAACATTTGCCAATCGTGTCCTAATTGTGCGGGGTACTGCTCTAAAGTTAGCACCGTGTGCTAATAGTGTGGTGTTTGGCCCTAAAGTTAGCAGCGCTTGCTGGCAGTGTGCGTTACTGCCCTAACGTTAGCAGCGCTTGCTGGCAGTGTGCGTTACTGTCCTAAAGATAGCAGCGCTTGCTGGCAGAGTGCGTTATTGTCCTAAAGATAGCAGCGCTTGCTGGCAGAGTGCGTTACTGTCCTAAAGATAGCAGCGCTTGCTGGCAGAGTGCGTTACTGTCCTAAAATAACAGCGCTTGCTGGCAGAGTGCGTTACTGTCCTAAAGATAGCAGCGCTTGCTGGCAGAGTGCGTTACTGTCCTAAAGATAGCAGCGCTTGCTGGCAGAGTGCGTTACTGTCCTAAAGATAGCAGCATGCGCTGGCAGCGGCTCGCATTACAGGTACAGGTGCAGGATGGAGGGGGGGGGGGGGGAAGTGGCCCCACATTTGGGTGACAGCTCGTCCCCATGACAACCTTCGGACGCTGCAGGTAAGACTGCAAGCAATCGACTGCTCCCCGCTGCTGGGCAGACCAGGCTATTTATTCTGTACAGTATAGTGGTATATTCGTGCCGCTGACGAGACACAGGCATATATCCTGCTATAATGTTAACGAAAGGCTCATGCTGTATACAAGTATCCCAATGGTATATGCATTGGTCCTGCGGAGGTATCGGCAACTAATGCCAGATATTTTCTTTGCCAAAGCAGATTTCACGAATAGTTCCTAAGCAATAGATCGTTCGTTTTACTTTTTAGTGCAGTTAAAAATGGAACGCACATTTAGTTATATTAGGCAATTTATACAAGGTTTTAAGCGCGCCTGAGCATTTATATTTCCTGGGCACTTCATAGCATCGAAAATTCAATTTCTGTAAGAAATAATATTAAATGCAAAATGACGTTTTCAGCCGAACCCGTCCAAGGTGAATTTTGCTTTTGGACGCTTCCGTCTACAATAATATGCACGGGTGCGGTAAATGGCAGTGGAAGAATTACTCCATTTCACAGGATGTGCCAATGTTACTTATCTTTAACCAATAGTTAATATCTATACGTATTCCGTAAAGCTCCGGGAATTTTCTGCTCGATAATTTTCAAATATTTGAAAAATACGTATTACATCATAATAATAATAATAATGATAAAAATGTACCGTGACCTTGCCATCGAACTCCAGAGACTGTGGAAGATAAAGGTGGACGTCGTTCCAGTGGTCATCGGAGCTCTGGGGGCAATATCCAAGAATCTCAAGACTGCCCTGCGAGAGCTGAAGTGCGGCCATCTCCACTCAGGAACCCTCCAGAAGAGCGCTGTGCTTTGAACAGCGCACATCATTCGCAAAGTGCTCTGAGCCTTAGGTTGCGGGATGCGACCCGGCGCTAGAGCGTAGAGCCCAACATCGCTCAACCAATCCATTTTTAGGTTGTGACATCCCCTCAATAATAATAAAAATAATAATAGTAGTAAACAGCTTCAAGTATTACCTTCATATTGTATTGTGAACTATTATGAAAACTGTACGTTGAATTATACTCTCCCAACATCTTGGAATTAGCATGTAGCTTGTAGCGTATGAAAAAAAATTCGAAATAACTGCTCGTATAAACATTCTTCTGTCATTGTGCTCACTTTCGTAGCTGTCTTTCTTCATGCATTTACAAACTTTTGCTGCAAGCAAACAATAACACAGTTAATAGCGTAACAAATGTCTATGAACGCTTCTTTGCCACTGCGTTTACCAGTCGTATCTGACTGCAGTTGTTGTTTATCATGCCTGTAGATATTTTTGCTGATCACACACAATGGCAATGTTAGTTAAATAACTATTATCTCTCAACGCTCCTTTGCCACTGCGTTGTTATTTTAGTAACTGACTCCAGCTACAATTTTTTTTCATTATTGTTTATATTTTTTCGGATCGCAAACCATGGAAATGCTTGCAGGAAAGATAAGTCGCTTCCTTATCAGTACAGGGACCGAGGAGTGTGGGGATGGGCTGAGAGAAGACAGGGTTGGGGAGGGTAGGGAGGAGGTCCAATCGAGGGTTGCCTGGGCAACGGAGAGGTGAATTCGGGAGACGCCTGGTGTGCTGGGGAGGAGTTGACAAGAGGAGGGGAAGGCCTGGGGAGTATGAAGGAAAGGTTGGGAAAACTGTGTGGTATTTGAGGATTGGGCGTTGGATACATGATATTTAAAGATTGAATTGCGTTAACTGCTGAGGCGAACTTTTAGGAAAGCAACCGCTGTGCTGAGGAAAAGCTGGGGAAGGCCTGGGGAGCAGAAATGAAACGCTGGGAATTTGTGCTGTCTTTGAAGAGCCAAAAAAAAAAAAATGCTAATATTCTGACTGCTTGAGACGCGGCCGTTGTTTGAGGGTAATTGAGGAGCGTTTACTTTATTTTGCAGCTATTAATTCATCCATTAATTAATCCTAAAATACTCTTAAAATTTTACTTTTAATAATACTGATCAACAGGCATTTCCCGGCTGAAATTATTGCAGCAGCATCTTCATTTGTTTTAGTTTGTAATTCAAAATCTGAAAAGNTTGAGGAGCGTTTACTTTGTTTTGCAGCTATTAATTCATCCATTAATTAATCCTAAAATACTCTTAAAATTTTACTTTTAATAATACTGATCAACAGGCATTTCCCGGCTGAAATTATTGCAGCAGCATCTTCATTTGTTGTAGTTTGTAATTCAAAATCTGAAAAGTAACTAATAATATTATTTTTTATTTAACGCTAAGCCACCGGCTGTCAATTTTCTTTACGTTTCAATTGATGCTAAGCGTGTAAGACACCTGATTTGTTCCATCGACTTAGGGTTAAGACAAACGGAAGCTGAGTGGAAATTAGGCCAATGGCTAGGAAGCCTCTTCCCATGCCATTCAACATCCGTAACTCATGATGAAAGAGAAATTTTAACGTGAGAGATACGATAAGACAAAAGGGAGTCAACCGCCGGAAAGAAATCAATTGACGTGAGATTTAGAAACATCAAATAGCTGGTATTTGAGGATTAAGAACCATTAAGAATTAAAATACATTTATTGCAACAGGTGGGTGGTGTTTGAAGACCAAGCAACGCTCGGATTTCTGAAAGCTGTAGGCGGTATTTGAAGATATGACTTGTAGACTGAAAAATTCTAGCAATATTAAACGCCAAACTGATGGCATGTCGTGATTCAAAAATTAAGAGTCAGGCATTAAAAGTAGCAAAAATAGAAAAAAACTGAACCAGACTGTGATGAGGTAGTCCCTATCAAAGGGTTTACAGTATGTCCTAACATACATACTTCACATTTTTCTTTCTTATTCTCTTGAAACACCGTTGTTGTAGCTGGCTGGGCTTAGCCACATTGTAATCAGGATGTGATATTTTGGTACAAAGGTTCTTTCTTCTACTATATTTCTTGGGGGAAACAAGCTGTTGTAGCGAAGCAATACAGTCTGGTTAAGAGAGGGTTGAAGCCATGCACGTTGCACGACGCGCTCGATTGGGTGAACAAAGTGGATCTAAGCCAAGCCCACTAGACTTGTCTGTATCAAACTACAGACAAGTGCTACGGCTTTGACACGTCGATTCGACTTCCAGGGGGTGAATCCTAACTGACTGCCTGTGAGCCATCTAAGAACTGTACCTTATTGTACGGCTCAACGCAAGCGGGTTGCTTCTGATATTTGTAATACAAATCAAAATGATTTTGCCAAAGTTTTAATCCGCAGTTCCGGACAAGTCAGGTCGAGTGGGCTCGGCTTAAATTAATTTTGACTATCTAGTCGAACGCGTCTCAAATATACTGGACGCATGTAAAATTGTTTATGCTTAAGCAAATGTTGCTAGAATGAAAGATTTTACGGTTTTTAGTGTTTCGCAAAGTAACTTTCTACATGCAGTGCGAAGTCGCGTTCCTTCATTATCCTTTGTGCCGAACGGACCTGTAACTCATGACATATGTTCCTGTTATGTAAGTTATTTTATTTTTTCTTCGTTCTAGTTCAGTGAATATCATAATCTCCGATTTTATGGGAAAACTAAATGTTAGTTGCGTTTATATATTATGATTGCATTGCCATACAAGTTGTGGATAAAGTGGCATTTTGGTTTGAATGAGCATCACTCCTCAAGTCTAAGATATTAATTACGTGTTCTATTCTCCCTGACGCTGACGTCAAATGCAATACTACCCTAAGAAGAGTTTTAATTATCCCTTGCTATCACAATCAATAAATTATTTATTATTTCTGCAGTGAAAATAAACTAAAATGATTTTTTCGACCTAAGTATCTCAAGCACAGAAACTATATATACACTTCGCTCTAGGCCAGAACAAATCTCCTGCGCACTTCACATTCGGGGTGTACCTGGCTAGCGTACTTCGCGAGCGGTTGTCAAGGCAACGCTCCAGTCCGAAATCTGGCAAAAATACGACGACGACGACTCCTCCTCCGTACAGCTTTGTTCTCTTTACCCGCAAGAGTCTTCTCTTGCCACAGACCAGACATTATTGGTATTCTATGGAGCTTTTTATTCTCTGTAGGAACGAGCGTTTACTTTGTTTCACAGCTATTAATTCATCCATCCATTAATTAATCCTAAAATTTTCCTAAGAATTTTGTTTTTAATAACACTGATCAACAGGCATTTTCCGGCTGGAAAATTCTTACAGCTGCATCTTCATTTGTTCTAGTTTTTAATTTAAAATCTGAAGTCCGTGTGGTCTAACGTGTCCTATTTTCAAGTAATCACGTTCTTTTTCTCGCATGTCTTTAGGGCTATTCCTGAGGCACGCCCACTGACGCCGCCAGTAGCCATTTCATGTCTTTATTATGAGAATTGCTGGAAAAATCAAAGTCATCAAAGTATCAGCCACGTTTCAGTAGCAGTTTTTGAAATCAGCATCAAATGGTAAATTACTTGCAATTCTTAAACCCGCAGCGAAGAAAAGAAATTATTTTAATATGCCAGTGTAAAGTTTAAAAAAGACAGTTTGCGTTAGTGGTTTACTGGTCTAATTATCTAATTATTGCGCTGTCTATGTGTACTTTCTTATCTTTCTTATGCGTGATTAATTTTTCTGTTCACAGTCATTAATATGTTCACTAGTGTGGCTTCTTCATTGTTCTAATTTTACTGTGTATATGAGCGTTTTCTCTATTCATAATCATTAAGCGTCTAATTTTTGTGTCGTTACTATGATGATTGTTTTCATATGTATCACATATTCACATTCTTTGTATTGTTGGTGAAGCGTTATTTCCTGTGTGCATACCAGCGTTTTTTTCTGTTCCTTATTATTTTCAATCGGATTGCTCAAAAAAATTAATTATCTCTAGCTTTCTCTGATCCATATCATTACTCTTTTCAGCAGCGAACTCGTAAGAATGTAAATTTTGTGCTTGTTTCTGCAGACTTTGTTCCTTGTATCTATCGTAGTCTTTGATGGCATCCGTTTTCTACGGTTTGCAAAATTAAGATATTACTGCCATTAAACTCTACGGTGTTTGGTCTTTAGATTTAAGTTACCCTTATGCCAGTCTTTCAGTTTTCCGTACGTCATCCATGGGCATGCAAGCAAGTGTAAAGTACTCCTGATGATACATTTTATCTTCAATTTTAACCTTAAGACAAGCTGAAAATGAACTATATAGCAAGACTACTTTTGAAAAAATATGAAAAGTTAGTAAATTTACCAAAAACAATCGATGATTTATGCTGCGTTTTTGTGCTAAAAGGTGACCCTTAGCCCGGACCCCATTGACACAACAAGCTATGCAATGCGATTTCCACTGCAGACATGGCGCCTCTGAGCGATAGTGTGTCGCGCGACATGGGTTGCGTCGGTGGGGACTGTAAACTGATGTACCCAATGTTACGTTTTTTTCACGTAACAAATTTGTTGCGCCCCACATCGCTCGTTGCTTCGATGGAGCCCTGGCCTCAGGAAGTTACCGGAGCTTGCAATAATTAAAATGTATGGGCGTTGCCTGGTCGCACTATTGTAAATTCATAT
>LQNS02278082.1:9597845-9616455 GCA_001587735.2 Parhyale hawaiensis | reverse complement strand
CCGACCCCCTACGTATCAGGTAGCCGCAGTCGCGAGTTTAGGCAGCCTGTGCAGGGGGTCACGTGGCTGTGACTAATTGGGGGACCTGCGCTCCCTCTTCACTTGCCCTCAGCCCCCCTGCTGTGGTAGGCATCCCTTCCCTCCCCTCGCTTGATCTTCCTCGCCGCTCCCCTGCCCCACTGCCCTCGGTGTTCTCGAATCCCCCAACGCTGTCCTCGTTTTCCCTCTTTTGATTTGGCTGCGAGGGCTCTATGCCCGATTGTATTCCTATGGGATGAGAATAATCTTTGTTGCTAGGTTGCGCTTCCTAGTGTTAAAATAGGGCTAACCTTTTAAGATGCCAATGAAACGCAAAATTACGTAGCGATAGGACTAGCTCTAAATAGGATATAAAATTTCATTTCTTCAGTGCAGTGTTTACGAATTAGCGCGCACTATCCCCATTTGGATAAATTATTATCAGCGCTAGTTTAAGCATTGATGTGTTAAGTTAAATTGTTCCATATTTTGTATTAATGGAGATCTTCTGGGAGTGTAAGTTCATCGCAGTTTCTACTCATAGTTGTATTTTGTATGTGGGTAGCATGAAATCTAGGGCATATTACCCCATGTTTCTGTGCTAGAGATCTTTTCCATAGGATACATATAGTTGGTGTTTTTGTACCTATCAATATTGTACTGTACTGGGCGTAACGAGTTCCCTCTTGAATTTTCTACCTTTTTGGAACAAGTCACTGCCACTGATGTTAAGTGCGCTCTATGACAGCTGCTTAATGGACACAATGGTATTATAATTCTACTTGTTCCTCCCTATAGGTAAAACGGGGTTGCCTATCTGCGAACGTACATAATAAACGAAACCGGAAAGCTTGACTTTGTTCCTTTATGAGTTATGAGATGTCAACCAACTTGAAACGAAATTGGGATATGACTCAGCAATGTCAAAGAAAAGTACGCGGAGAGGAGTATATTTTAGAAAACCCTCAACTTTTTACAACGAAAGCCATCTGTTGATAAGTTGGCCACGTGCACGTTAGTGTTTACTCCCTATTTAACGCATGCATTAACAATAAAAAACAATAAGTGATAAAAAACCGAGGAATTTCACTGGATCTCGCAACTGCAAGTGTGAAAATGCAGTAAAGAGAACAAAAAATTCACGTAACTTTAAACGCAAATAGAGACTATCTACATCAAAGCTGAGCTACTACGATTGAAGAAGAATGTGAATTGAAGGTGCATTAGATTAAACAAGAAGAGTTAGGTTAAATGAGGATTGTATGGGGAGATGAGCACCGCCGGTTAAATGATGAGCGTTTAGTTAGATGAGGAATTTTAAGTTACATACAACTGTGTTAAATAAGTGGTAGATAAGATGAGAAGCGCTAGGTTAGACAGGTTTGATGAGAAGTGTTGAGTTAAATCAGGAGCGTTAGGTTAGATAAGCAGCGTCAGATTAGTAAGAACCGGGTTAAAGGACGGGTGTTTGGTTAGATAAGGTGCACTAGGTTATATGAGGTGGGTTAGGTTTGATAAGGAGCGTTAGGCTAGATTAGGAGCGTTACCTACGTTATATATAGTACGGTGGGTTAGATGAGATGCGTTAGGATAAATGAGGAGTGTTCAGTTAGACAAGGAGCCTTAGGTTAGATTTTTGAGCAGTGTTAGATGATGAGTGTTAGGTTAGATGAAGTGCATAAGGTTTGATGTGGGTGTTAGGTTAAATAGGACTGCTATACAGGTGAGATGGGGTGCGATAGGTAAGATGAGGAACCAGGTTAAATGAGAAGCACTAGGGGAAGTGAGGAGTGTTAGGTTGTGTGACATGCTGTACTAGCCTATAGATATCGAGCATTAGGATTCACAATTTGCTTTAGTATGGATGATATGCGTTAGAGAAGGAGGTCATTGATCTGTTATAGAGTTTGCCAGGGTTAAGCGACTGGCCTTAACTCAGACAGGCTGGGTTTCGTGAGAACAGCTACATTACGCCAAACTAAGGTAAGTAGCAATAGCGTAGCTCAGATTTGGCTCATTTTGTAAACTAAAGACACTAGTCAGCCGTCAAATTTCCACGGGTCGCGCTAGTATATTTGATTATGCGATGTTTCTCTTGGTTAGTGGTTTATATTACATTAGTATTGAAGACACTAGTATGTTCCCGATGAGCTTCCTGACTTCTGCCGAAATGCCACATGACCTCCTGTCCATTAGATTTTTATGTTTTTATTTGTTGCGCTCACTGAGCTCTTAAAGGAAATTTATTTCTCTTGCTTTAAAATACACGAAAAGATCAATAGAGCAGCAGAGCGCACAGGCCCTAACGACGGAGAGCTTCCAAAAGTTACCACGGAGATACCTGAAAAATGAGAACAACAAAAATCTTTCCTGGAAGAACTGACAGCTTTGGGGAAGACGGGCGGCTTTGGAGGAGAGGGAAAAGTGCTGCGGCTGGTGCAGGGGTGCAGGGGTCGTAAGGGGAGGGGGCAGTGAGGGCAGGGGCAGAGGCCCCCGTTACCTGGGCTACACAAAAATACAAGGTTGCGTCGCAAAAAAAAAGAAGAAGTCTTCCAGAGCTTGGGAGGGCGTACATCGCTCTGGTTCGTGGCGTCGTGCTGTATTTTGTGTGCGTTGGAGAGTTGTGTTTGGGTGGTGTAGGGGATTTGGGTGGTGTAGGGAATTTGGGTGGTGTAGGGGATTTGGGTGGTATAGGGGATTTAGGTGGTGCAGGGGATTTGGATGCTTTGATGAGCTTTGCGAGTGTGTAATGCAAACGTATGAATGTGGGTATTAGTTGAGCATTTAAAATGCTTTCTTTTCGAGTATCTGATACAAGGTAAGCATGTAAATAAGTATATCGTTAGCGTTTGGTGCATCTGATAAAACATTTGCATGTGGTTTGTACTTGGCTGCAAGTAAATTAGTTGTTCAAGAATGTGAAAAATGGCATGCATGTGTATTGTGTAGCCTTAACGATCACAGTCAATACTTGCTCTAGAGCATGCGATGAAAGGCATGTATGTGGGTAGTTTGAAAGCATGTATGTATGTATATACAATATTACTTCTCGAGTACTTTGTCTTATACATAAGTGATCTTCGTCGTTCTTATTCCGTTTAAAAAATGTTACATATATATTTATGCAGTAAAGTTTTTACACAGAGCAAGAGAAGCAGCGTAGAGCACCCCTTCATCAAATTATTAGGTGGACATGCATGGCAGCATATTGGGTGCCCGTAACCTAGTCTCTCCCTCATAGGATTATTTATTGTTTTACGTTTTGGGTTTCTTACAAAATGCTTTGATCTTGGTCTGTTAATCCTGAATGTAGCAAAATATCGCTATTCCTGTCACTAGTATCGAGCAGATTACGCTATTTATTTCAAAAGTTGCTATTTCGTAACGGCATCAAGACAATTTCAAAAAATGTACAGTGGTAAATGCGCACATTCTGTAATGGTTTCCCATGTAGCTTTTATTTATACGATTTTTTTATTTTTGTCGTAAAGTCCCGGGAGAGGAGCCACTCCAGCCCTCCCTTTTACCCTTATTCGCTTAGCTCAAAAATTAACCGTGCAAGTGGACCCTCCGGGGGACAAATTCAGTTTCCTGAGCTCACAGGCTTTGGTGGACAGCAGGGGGCTGCAGAACTGCGCGCTGAGGTCACCAGGCGATTGTCTCCCTCTCAACTCACTTATGATCTCCCTGCTCCGAATTCTTGCGAAAAAAATGAAATCTTCAATTGCGTTATAAGAATTTCGCAACCCTCAACCACTGCATTCGGTCGCGCTGGGACTCTCGCACATTTTGCGCGGTTGTGTGTTGTTTCGTCCCTGCTGGTTTTCTGCCAAGCGGTGTACCGTAATTTCTCAATTGGAGACTGGATATGAACTTTCCACGGGTAGGGGGAAAATTTGGAACGCGACCATAGAACGTGATATTTTTTTCCTTTTCGGGCATAGACGATCAAAGTAGGACCTCCAAAAAAAAAAATTTTCTGGGTATAGGATATTATACAGATTAGGGATAACATCAGGTACAAGCAACAAGCGAAAAAAAAATTATTTTTGTGTAAGGCAGTAGTCCTACAGAATCATATTAGTGACTGGTACGACGTGAAAAGAATATGTGTAAAAGCCCTAGAATCAGGCACTGTCTTAAGAATTGATGAACGTTTTACAATTATTAATAATCCTATAGATTACATTTTTATAGTTTCCTAATTTGGAGAAGAAAATTTGATATTGGCTTTGAGGTATGAGTTACACGGGCTTACGTATTCAGATATGAACCACAAATAGTCATTTTTCGTATTTCATAGTATACTGTCGATATAAGAGCAAAACTAACTTCCTGAAAATTATTATTAATACTAATGTGTAGTTACTCTATTGAAGTTCCACCACACTTCCTTTGACGCCTAGGGGTGCATTTTTCATAATAATAATACTAGCTATAATAATGATAATAATAATTACCCTGTAGTTGAAATAATTCCATTGTTATTTTACATTTAGCACATTAAATCACTGAATCATTTTATCGTTGCAATTTTTAGCAAGTATCGACTTATTAGTTAACTAATAAGAACTCCAAATCGCCAAACAATACGTGACTTCACTTAAGAACAACGTTGCTCGGAATGTCGTGTCCAACGGACAGTCTGCGTTTTATCAACAGCTTATCGCTCTCGGTCATTTTTTTTTTTTTTTTTTTTTTGCAAACGGCGCTTCAGACTATGCTATTCCTACGAGAAATAGGTGTTTTATTGAATCCTAGGGGGTCAATTGTACACCTTTGGTCACGTTGCAGACAGTGTTATTTCCGTGAAAATTGGTGTTTACATTCGAACTTTGATGGCTGAACTATTTAACCCTTTGACGACCAATGGAACTTTCAGGTTTCGTTTCAACTAGCAAAACTCTTACGAAAATTGATGCTGTAATCTGGATGCTAACGGTTTGTGCATTTCGCTTGAGTTTTAGCTAACATGTAAGACCAACAGAGATGTTAGACAGAGACGTTAGACGCTCCACAGGCTGACTTAGCCTTATAGCTATTTGGGATGCCGATGCTTCTTTGTCCCACTTTGTTTCCATGCATTTTCCGTTATGCCTGCTGCTAATCTCTCGTCGTCTGCTCCTTCCATTTTTGTATCTCTGCCAAGAAGGTTACGATACTTTTTGACGGAGTTTATTTATCTGTCTGTTAACAGCATAATCAAAAAGTAACTGATGGATCTTCATGAAGTTTATAGGAACTATTAGCAGTGTCATGAGAAATCGATAATTCAATGTTGGCGATGGTGATGATTCGTCATTCCGTTTGTTTTTCTCTTTGTCTGCCTACATTTCAATCTATTACCACTGCACAGCTTGGCGAGGGACTGCGTTCTCGGAGCACAACTCTAATTTCCACTACTCGACGACCCAGGCACAGCTGCAGCTTTTTTCTTGACGCTATGCATGACTCATCCGCTTCCTTCCGCCACCGTTAAACTACCTCACTATATTTTGGGACAAAAATTGGCTGTACTTTTGTACAGCAACGTTTGATGGGGCTGCTTGTTACTACGGCAGTTGTTTTACTTTGTGTGCTGTGCCGGCTCGTGCGGTTGTCTGAATTTTGACCCCACGGAGAGGTTTCACCCGTCGCTACCATGTAACAATGTAGAGCTACAGGAACACATCTGAAATTGGTGCACTTCTGCCGAATACAATAGAGATGATGGCTGTGGGGGGAGGGAGGCAGGGAAGGGTGGCGTAGAGGGGTGTGGGTGTGTGTTGCTATGGCAGCGACGGCCCGGGCCACAGCTTTGGCTGCGCGGTCCTGCCTTACCTGTTCCCTGTCTTACCTGTTGTCTATCTTACCTGCCTGTCTGTTTTACCTGCCTGTCTGTCTTACCTGCCTGCCTGTCTTACCTGCCTGTCTGCCTGCCTTACCTGCCTGTCTGTCTTACCTGCCTGTCTGTCTTACCTTCCTGCCTGTCTTACCTGCCTGTCTGCCTGTCTTACCTGCCTGTCTGCCTGCCTTATCTGCCTGTCTGTCTTACCTGCCTGTCTGTCTTACCTGCCTGTCTGTCTTACCTGCCTGTCTGTCTTACCTGCCTGTCTGCCTTACCTGCCTGTCTGTCTTACCTGCCTGTCTGTCTTACCTGCCTGTCTGTCTTACCTGCCTGTCTGTCTTACCTGCCTGTCTGTCTTACCTGCCTGTCTGTCTTTCCTGCATGTCTGCCTGCCTTACCTGCCTGTCCGCTTTACCAGCCTCTGCCTTACCTGCTTGTCTGGCATACCTTCCTGACTGTCTTATCTCTCTTTCTGCCTTCCCTGCCTGTCTGCTTTACCTGTCTACCTTACTTCTCTCTCCACCTTGCCTGAGTTACCTGCCTGTCTGTCATTACAGCTTTGCCTACATAGTGGCTGATTGTCACCCACAAGAGAAACGCAGAGCGGTGAGAATGTTTTAGTTGAAGATTTAAGTTTGTATTTATGTATTTGTTTGTTGGTTTGTGTGTCTGTCCACCCAATAAGTGGTCGAAAGAGTTAAGCAATGTTCATAAATTTTTGTATGAAGATTGGTGGGTTGACCTAGATGTGCCCATGCCAAAAAACTAGGCCTAGCTGGCCATAAAAAATGACCGCGTTGAATTTTCCACCACCGCGGCAGATTGTCTTACGCCACGAGGCGCTCTATTTTTTCCCATGTTATTATTGAAGATCTACTCAGGGGATTGGGGCTGTGCCTTAGCCTAATTCATCAAAAATGACTTCATTGAATTTGCCCCTTACCACGGGTGATGGTCTCACGCCACGAGGCGTTCTAGTTTTTCCCTGTGTTTGTGTCCTTGTTTATTTGGTCGGGATGTTAATAACATGATGCTTTTTCCTTGTCTGTATGTATTATCACCTGTTTTTTATTATATATTTTGTTGCCTTTTCTAGTTTTGGCTGCAGTTTCTTTTTTTGTTGTTGTCGCTTTCTATCTAGCTCTTTTTTTTGTAGTTGGTTTTTTTTTTTCATTTTTCTTCACCTAGCTCTATGTTCTAGTTATGGTTACCTGCCTGTAAACGCTTTAGTGACATAGCTCCTTTGTCTCCCTGCATGTCGTCGTCCGTTACGTGACTGCTAAGTTAACCCACTCGCCTCCGTAACCTGCATCAAGGCGCTATTTGCTGTCAGCAGCTCCTACCCTGTAGGAAAATCATGAGCATTTATCCGATGTCTGCGAAGTTATAGTGACCGCATTCCAATAATACCGAAGCAGGCATAATTGCTTCTCTGTTTGCATGCGGACTTAGCGATGTATATTTTGTCTGCTTTGTTCACTTGTCGTTTGTTTGCCTCTCAGACACACCTGCTCTCCCATAGTAGTGGATCTAATTTACTAACCGTATATACTGATAATATATTTCCTCCGTTCTTCCTTTTCGTTCCCGACGTACTGTTTCCATGAGCCTTGATTCTGTGTGGGAACACCCATGTGCATGAGTTCCACGTTTATATCGACGTAGTGTATGTCCCTTTATTTCTTCCTCTGTAAGGTCACTTTTGTTGTTGAAACGGAGGCTTTAACTATTCATAATTATTATAACAATTTTAATAGTAATTGTCTACAACCTCGATACTCCTCTAAACTATTTACAGCCTTAAGTAAGTATTAAGTTACGGACTACAGTGAACTTCTCTACCGTACGTTTCTTCCTTAACAACATTATTGGGGGCCTCAGTTACAGCGTACAATGATTATCACCCGTGAACGAAGTGAGAGAGGTGATAATGTTTGCGTTGAAGATTTAAAAATATATATATATATTTGTGTGTCTGTCCACCCAAAAGTGGTCGAAGGAATTGAGCAATTTTCATAATTTTTTGTAGGGAGTTTGATGGGTTGACCTAGATGTGACCCATGTCAAAAAACTGGGCCTAGCTGGCTATTAAAAATGACAGAGTTTAATTTTCTCCACCGCGGCAGATCTCCTCGAGAATGGGGCGTTCTATTTTTTTCCTATGTTATTATTGAAGAGCTAATCGATGGAAAGAATGCGGCTGTGCCCTAGCCTCATTCATCGAAAATAACTTAATTGAATTTGCCCCCTACCGTGGGTGATGGTCTTACGCCACCGAGGCGTTCTAGTTTTACTTTAATCTCTGCAGTGCCCTGTGACTCCTCTGGTTATCTTTGCTAAAGTTAGGCACGTTTTCGGGATGTTTCCTTGGGTGTCCAATATATTCACGTTTGTCGTTTTTATTCCTCCCGATGATTTCTCCTGCCTTAATTCCTCTTTTTTCCCCCTGTTGTCCCTGCGTATAGGCTGCATATCACTGGAGTCTACATGACACACTGCCTGGCCCTGGGGTTTCCTTCCATTTTGTTACTGTGGACCCTGTAGGTACAGGGCTTCATAAACAGCTTAATAGCTTGTTCAGTAAGGGTCAGTCAGGCCTCCGATCGTCCTCAGCGGAAACTGTTTGCCAGGCTACTCTGTTAGCGAACACTTCAGCAGATACTGTAACTGTGACCGTGGAATGCCATACAGACAAATTATATTAAATGGCCCACTGAAGTTTTGAGAACGTAGAACTCATATGCTTGCGTTGCTATGAGCCACACAGATAGGATTATTAAGGTAATATATCATTTCCACAGGCATACTCACGACTGCTGACGTCAAAACCCCTTCGTGCACTACACGTACTCATAAACCAAGGGCTAGTATCCTAACACCTTATGTCCCTGTGCGTGCTCGTGCTACTGCTGACGTCAAAAACCTTTTCGCCATTTTTGCAAGATCTTCTGCAGCAGTGACACTCACTCCTACAATGCGTTCGATATGAGCTTGCTAGCAGCATCCTCGTGACTTCCTTTCGTATGCTACAAAGTAGTGAGAAAATTAATACCTACGTCACCAGCCATTATTACGATTGCTACCAGTGCCCTTGATAGAACGTGGAGGCGGCGTACGAACGGCGGTAATGAGGAAATGCCTTTTGAGCTTTGTTCTGTGCAAGCCACATCCATTAGGTGAAGACACTGCCGCCCAGCCATGTACTGGAGCACTATCTTAATATTGCACCAAATCGGCAGCAGGTTTCTTTATTTTCTTGCCCTCTGAAATTGTGGTCCCTTGGGACAACAAATCTGTGCTTTGCTCTCCCTCTATGGTCACATCTCTTTAATAATCAACGAAGTAGTTTAAGTATATGAGTGCATCTTACTCATTGCTTTTGATGTGGTATTAGCTATAATATCTAATACTAAGAATGACCGTCGTGTGTTTATAAATATATTTATTTATTTATATGTTCGGTGTCACGCTCTTGACGAAATAGGCGGCATATAGCCCAGGTTGGAGGCTCTGGTTGTCCTCTCAAACTCCATTGAAAGTGAAAGGCAGAAATAGGCCTGGTTGCACAAGACGGCAAACGTATCTTAAGCAGGGACAGTTGAAATTCCAACAATAAAGACATCGCAGGCTTAGTCTGATTTGTACGAGTATTAGCCTCTCCATACATCGAATCTACGGCAAAGTATAGGACGACCTAATGTCTGAATGCACTTCTTGCATTGCCGAAGTTGAAATCGTAGCACAGAAGATATCTGAAGCTTCCGTTGGCACTCTCATGCTTCTTGATTCGTAGTTTCTTCCCACAGATGATTTCTTTGCATGAGCTATTCTTCCCACTTTGATGCAATTGTCAACGAACTGACGAAACATAAGTTTTCACGGGCAGTAGACAATTATTTCTTCTAGCTTACTGTTTTTCTCAGACGAAGCAGTTTTCTCTTCACAGGTCAAAATTTGAGCACCTCAAATGAAACAGATATTTGAGGTGGAAATACGGTATCAACGGTATCTTTGCTACGGAGCGAACACATTGTATATAAGCTGCCATTTTGTTTAAGTTTGTGGGAGTGTTTTACTCAAGATGTGACTTCTGCCTGTCTATATGGAAGACCTAAGGATGACAGCACGATAAAGGATCAATGAAGAAAAGAAGAAAATTAAGGAGCAAATAAGAGAAGAGGAGATTCCACACCGGCCTAGAGGCATTAGGCAAACGTATAGGTTATTGCGTGAATTTTTCACGCACGGGTCCACTAGTAATATAATAATACGCAGTTCTTGGTCGCTTGCTCCAGGCCCGTTTGTTTTCTTGCTCCACTGTTGGTCCTTCCCTCCGTCACGCTGTTGAAGATTTAGATAGGAAAATAGGAAAAAATTCATCTACTGAAAAACGAGTTGAGGTACCATAAAATTTCAGCTCTTGGAGTAGCGGTGGCCAATATAGCTTTTGAAATATATGGTCATAAGTGGAAATAGTACATTTTGCAATTTCTGAATCTTGCTTTGCTTTCGAAACTAGCCCGGTACTTTTTCATATGACGATGATTATTCTTCGTCTGAGTGTGGTAGATGGAAGATAGTATCTTTGATAGTGTTTTTGATCCTGTCGGGCATAAACTATGTCGCATATTTTTTAGCTGAATTTCTTCTTAGCTGTTCGAGAGGCTAACTCTTGGTTAGAGTTTTCGTTCCTTTCGTGCATAGCTTATCTATTTCGCTTAAGCTTTCTTTAGCTGAATCTCTTCGAAGCAGTTGAAACTTCACGCTGAGCAGACGCCTTTTTATATTGAATTTACATTGCAGCCAAATTTCGACGCTTAAGGTGCAATTGTCGGTTGGTATCCAAGTTACGGTGAGCCCTGAACATTTCCGTGCATTCTTTTAACTGAACTGTATTGTCTGATTGCTGCTCAACGTTTGACCAATACCAAGCTGATGTTCGCGCCTTATCTTGCATGGAGATATTTTGCTCTCGCCAAACTCATGGCCTTACATTGTACAACTTGCGTTTCATTAATAGAAGATCAAGCCTGCAGGGACGAGACCTATTTTACAGCAAAACCTACCCTGGCAACCGGAACAATAAAAAGCTTTATCACAAAATTACTGCCGTCAGTTTTGATGGCTGGGCTCTCCAGTAATAGCAGTATTGAACACGTCGCGATGACGTCAGTACAAGAGCACATGTGCAAGCGGTAAATTTGTGGTAACAGCGCGATGCCGCTGCTGACGACGATGCCTCCTCCCTCGCCTCCTGCGCTCTTGTCCTCGTCCCGCTGGACCTCCCCCTGCTCCTCCTTACGGCTCAAACTCCCTACTGTCCATGGTCTTGTCGATATATTCCTTTACTGAAAGAATTTCTTGTCATTTGTGAAGAATATTCGTGATTTGCATGCATGAACATTATATACTGACTAGTCTTTGAATTAGTTCTTTTTGCTACCCTACCACCCTATTGACCTTAAATTGATTACACTATAGTAATATAATCTTTACACTTGTGAAGGTTCCTTCTTATACTTTTGCCACACGATCACGGTCCATTATATCACAGTTCGTGCATAGTTTCTCACGTTCGGCGAGGAACTTTCCATAGATTTATTTAATGCATTCACTAATTTGAAAATTATTATGCACATATGATCGCTTCTACGGACACGGGAGCACCGTTTGGACCGGTCCACTTTTTCAGTCTAAATATTTCCTTGCGAACTATTCTGTGCCACTGAAAGGTAAAAAAATAAATGCTTCGTACGTGCGTGTGTGTCGTCTACATTGTAGCCGGTCCCACTTTCCGACTTAGATTTGACTGCTATAGCCAAAACAGCGTAAAAGGTCCGATGGGCGTGGCTAAGAATGCAAAGCAACTTGGCCAAATCTCACTTAAGGGCGCGGTATAACGTGTCTCAATCGATAAAATTATGTTTATATTCGAATGCTCTAAGTGCATTAGTCAATATATTAGATTTGGCACTGCTGCGTTCAATTCAGCCCCGCCCATAAAGGACTGCTTACGCTGGTTTGATTTTGAGCAGTAGACGGACCAATAGGCCCAGTTGTAGAGCGCAGACGGGACTAACGCCAAGGCCCTCTATGAGTTAATGCCGTTATGTCAAATAATGTAGATATCTCAGGATGAAATGGAAGAGAAGCAAAAAAAAAAATAAAACTAAGCCACTCCTAGGAGGTGACTGTGCAAACACCACTAGTTGCAGCAGACTATTGGAGAGTCAGAGATAGTTGGTTTGTGCTGGCATGGAAGACAAGGGATTAGGGTGGCCTCTGAAACTTTAACCGTTTAGAGATTGTCACTCCTGGAAGAAGAGCTCGTAGCAGTGGAGGGTGTTACTCCCAATGTTTGCCAAGACGGTTTTTAAACGCGCTGACTGTTTCTGCACTGACAACTTCGGAAATTCACGTTGAAAATTCGTCGCCTCTCTCAAGTGCTGGCATACTGTGAACTTGAACAAACTCATTGCATCCAATCCCATTTGCATGCTGTCGGCCCAGAGCGTGGAATTGGTTGCGAGGTCTGCTTTGATCAGAAATCTTGAGTGCTCCGGCGAGGCTTTTGGGTGCCTTTACTTGTAGAATACCGCGTTTAATGGCGATGTATTAGTGAATAGTTAAGATTTACTTAGCGGATCCTTTATTTGGGCATCAGAAACAAGTTGCAACCGCCGCAAGTGGTTTTTGGCATGTCAGATATGATGAGTTAACTGCTCGCAAACACTCACGAGAGCGTGTGAGCTTTGTGGACGCACCCGTTGAGGAAAATGAGGAGCATCATCCAGTACAGAGGCGAGAGAGGACCAGCAGCACTGCAGGAACGACAAAAGACGTTTTTTTTAATATCTCGCCTGTGCGCGGGACACTACAGGATTTTCAAAGCGGATGGATGTCACAAAAGCCTGAGCTACTCCGTGGCTGACAATATCCCCACCTCCCAAAAATAATAGGTTTGCCTTTTGAAATATTTGATGGTAGACCGTATATATCAATTCTGCTATGTTTTTCTTCCTTCTCTTAATTGTGTCTTACAGACAGAATAGAGTAGAATACTACTGCTTCCACTACTATTACACTACTAATGAATCTGCTATTACACAATCATGTTTTTAACGCACACGATTCCGTCACTACTATTAATGTTGCATTAGCTTCTGCCTTGCACTGTTGCCGCTTCTGTTCTGGCACACCGTAACATATCGTAACCACCACGCACTGCCAAGTTTCTTTCTCTGCACCACACAAACATAATGCCGCTGCCATATTCCCTACCGTAAACGTACATTGTTTCAGAAGTAGCCGTACAGGCCGCACGCTTTCATCACCAGCAACATTAATGCGCAGCACAAACACTTTCTCGTTGCCTGGATTTAAGCCACGCAAGTTGACGAGCGCTTAATTTGCTTCAGAAGAGACCGACGGCGCAGAGAGCTCCAAAGCCGTCATCTCGCTAATTCATTTTACTCGGCTTTACGCACACAATTTCACTCAGGTTTTGTAAACCAGCAACTCTAGGCACTTTATCGAACGCCATTGTTTATGCACAACATAATCTCCTCAAATCCTTCACCAAGTGACGCTAACCAAGCTTTTACTAATGACCAACAACCTTTGCTCAATTTATTACGGTTTAACGTCGTCCTCCTTTGTAGCGGCCTTAATTCAACGTTCAATTATTTAGGACGATAAAACGCGTCATATTTGCGAAGTCGACATTTAAAATTGTGTGTAGCCATTGGATTGCTTCTGAGAAACGAAAAGAGTTGAAATATTTCAAATTTCTCGGCAAATTTCTGTACTCTTGTAGCGATAACTTTCGTTCTACGTCTTCGGTCACGTAAAATTTACTTCTACTGTTATTCTTTCTTTCAGTAGTAAGAAGTTTCACGAAATGTAATGTACTCTTGAAGCGATAACTTTGTGAAGTCTCCCACGGAGCAATACTAAATACAGAGCCAGTACAGGTAGTCCTCGCTATAGCCGCCCTTTTGTTTTTAGAGCTTTATTATTAAGCTTCTAAGTTTTATTCTATGTACTCGACAGATGAACTCCTACATCAAGAGTTTTTCACATACCGAATCCTTGAAAGTGTTTTGAAGTTTGATAGTAAAATTCATAAAACAAGTAGGACCTACATCGAAAAATACTTACCTGCAAGTTAGTAACATTCACTTCATTACTTTTCTATCTCTTATGGGATACGGAGAGTCCACGTATGCACTGAACCTTGTTATTATTTTCATCATTATTACAGCGCTGAAGCTGAGCCTCCCAACCTTTCACTGCAGTACTGTCAGATGGAAGGGAGGGGCATTTCAGACTCTGCACAAACACACGCTTTCTGTTTCTCGTTGCATCTATTGATCAACCAATGTTTCTTCAGATTCTTTCTTTCACCGTGTGGTCTGGTAGTGCTTTTTTGTCATGCTGTTGTGCAATGCGCAAAGCAAGGTTAAACATTCAGCCTGAATGCATCAATAACGGTGACTTGCGCCGACATCTCTAAAGGTAGTAAAACTTTCTTTACTGCTTCCATAATTGCCCTAAATTTAGCTGGACAGAAATCGAAATTGCACTTCGAATTCTTCCTAATTTTGGTTCTGTTTGATTTCCCGTTCTACATCCGTTCTCCCCATTACAGCTCTGCATCGCTGATAGTCGCTACCTATACTTTTTGCATCCCATAATTCGCTGCTGGCTCTCTCTTTGGTCGCTAACTGCGGCACCACAGCAGACACCCAGCAGAGTGACTCCACACACGTGGGGTGACGTGAGCAACGTCACCTGGACTTCTTCCGAAGACTCTCAAGGAGGATCAAGGAGGATGCACAGCCCCGCGCTGGTGCTCTTCCTAGCAGTTCTCTGCGGGCTTTAGAGCTTCACCCGCTACCCGGCAGCCTCTTGCCGCCTCCTGCTTCTACCTCCTTGTGTCTGTCGCTGATACCCTCTGTCTTTCCCTGGCACCCTCTAGATCCGTCCCTGACTCTTTGTGTCCGTCCCTGACGCTCTATTTCTGTCCCTGACACTCTGTGCCCATTCTTGACACCCACTATCCGTCCTTTTCATGCCAAGTCCGTCTCTGACACCCTCTGTCCCTCCCTGACACTCTGTGTCCGTCCCTGACACCTAGTGCCTGTCCCTGGCAGCCGTTGTCAACTGACAATGCTCTTGTCCCCAATAATGGCACACTATACTATAGTGTCGATACTGCATAGCTTTTACTCAGCGGCCAACAGCGTAGTTGCATGTAAGCATAAAATACGCATTTTATTATGAGCAGTAATGAAGTATCATTTACGATATTTTACCTGGTAAAATTATTATTTTAGAATGTAGTCTTCCTTATTTAGGCGACTTGATATTAGTTTTCTTTGAACATTATTTATAAGTTCCTAACACTGTAATTAAATTTGCTTTTTATAGAAGTAGATGAAAACTAGAACGCCTCGGTGGGAGCCAATTTCATCGCCATCATTTTTTATAGCCAGCTAATCCTAGTTTCCTGCCATGGGTCACATCTAGGAAATCCCACCAGACTCCCTGAAAAAGGTCATGAAGATAGTTCAACTCCTTCTACCTGTTTTTGGGTAGGGAGCAAATTTTATTGCCGTCATTTTTATGGCCAGAATCCTATTTTTAGTTTTTTTTTTTTTTTTTGCATGGGTGACATTGAGGACAGCCCACCAGACTCGCTACAAAAAATCATGGACATAGCCAACTCATTCTACCTGTTTTAGGGTGTAGAACAAATTTCATCGCCGTTATTTTTTATGGCCAGCTATTCCCAGTTTTTTAGCATGGGTCATATTGAGGGCCACCCACCAGACTCCTTGCAAAAAAATTATGAACATTGCTCAACTCCTTCGACCACTTATTGAGTGGACAGACAAATATATATACTTATATCTTCAACGAAAACATTATCACCTCTCTCACTTTGTTTGCGGGTGATAACTAAGTAACAAACGCATTTTGGGTAAGCAGTGCGTTAAGTTTTTGGAGTAACTCTCATTGGTAGCTTGCGATACCGATCTCAAAAGCTTCCAGTTCTGAACAACTATTAATAAAATCATTTTCAGAAGTGTTTATAAATAAGATTATTAGGGCTCCTGAACTGTTATGTATTATTATTAAATGGATTGCTACTCTCACGTACATGTAGCAGTGGGCAGAATTTGATAAATATTAAACAATTTCATATAAGATTTATGCATTTACTTACCCATACCCAAAAATTTTGTAACGGTCTCTAAAACTGCATCCCTTGGCAGCAGTGTTATTTTTTTCCTGTAGTTTCTCGTCCGGATTTTAGAGCAGGTTCCGTAAAATTCTGCAGTGCGGACGCTACGCACTCGGCCAAACTGGAGTTCCATTTGGATATGCCAGCGCTTTTCACTTTCGTTGTAGCGGCCATCTCCGCTCCTCCATTTCTAGCTGTAATACTTTTGTGTGCCACTTTTTGCTTGCTTATTTTTTAGCCACAAGGATTCACATATAATCCAGGAACACAATGTTCCGGATGTTGCTGTTTCGTCCACATCTTTCTCCGCAGATTGACCAATGTGAAATGAACGAAAGTCATTTAGTTGGCACAGCAGTACTTTTCACTGCTATGTCATTTGTAAATACTAATACAGAACTTATTGCCATTTTAGATTTTTAAAAGTGTAGCATACTTTCAGTTTTTATTTATTATCAGTTTTAAAAATCATGCACGTGATACTATACCGTAGAATTTTAACAAACATATGAGTGTAACCTTTTATATATTTTTTTTTTTTCAGTGGGAAAAATTTTAAGCATAATACAACTGTAGATTAAAAAAAAAACATTGAATTTTTGGGCATGTTTTGCTATTATGCCGTATGTAAAAACTTGCCTCATTGTGTTATTGTAGATTAAATTTCTCAAAACGCAGTGAATTCTTTTTTTTTAATGACATTTAAAGAGATTTAAAACATATTGCCTATGTAGGTTTTCAAGATGTGTTAGATATTTGCGTTTTCGTGATTTTTTATATCAACTGTAGAGATGTCTAGTTTGTGTGCTCTATAATTTTAGCATACTTTTAGTATGAGCTGGCAGATGGTTATGAGCTAAATATCAAAATACAAGAGCCTAAATCTTTTCAATCGACATGTTAATGTTGTTTTCACTTGCTGCGATTTTTTCTAATATGCCTTAATTTCAAATTTTCGTTAACTTATACACACTCAAGAAATTTTTGCTTACAACAGAAGGGCTCTTGCGACAATCTATAAGCGCACCGATTTCTCAGTCGTATGCAAAGTATGTCACAATCCATTGACGGCGTTTCCTTAGATGCAGCTTCGGCCGTTAAAATTTGTGACTCCAGGAGTAGTTCGTAGCTGTGGAAGATGTTGCTCCCTATGACTATCGAGAAATTTCTTCTACGTAATAGTGTTTCAGTATGCCTTTTCTAAACGAGTTCGACAGTTCTGGTTAACTGAAGTGAATGTGGACAAACGGATATTTAGCGCTTGCTGTTACCTTACAGTCTGTAACTTTCTATAACAATGCCATTATTACGCATTAAGCCTCTCTTTTACCTTGCAGTTTGCTACTTTCCATAACTTTTAGCCTGGTAGTTACCTTGCAGTCTGCAACTCCCCAAAGAAATGTTTTTTATCAAGATTTGCAATTGCATTTAGTTTCCTTCATAGCTTCATTTGTCTATCAAGTTAACTGTCAGCCACACTGGCAGCGGTACATGGGATAGGCTAGAGGCTATACTACCATTTCTACTGAAATTATACAAGCACTTGTAACCCCCTACTTTTGTGTCTGGTTGTTCCAATAAACTTAAAGTCATACTTTGCTGAATATCAGGTTCAGCCAGTTTGGGTTATGGAGAGCTGCATCATTTTGGTTACACTAGCGCAAATCTAAATTCCATTTAACTTAGGATATCAGGGTTCACTTTAAAAACTTGTTTCCATCCTCTTTCACACTTGTACTTGAACTTTGTTACGCTGTTCTTCTTATTCTTCTCCTCTCCTCAGGGGCCATATGGTGGGCCACAGGCCATTGGGTTAGATGCGCTTATCCTGTGTTATAGGGAGCCATTAGCTTGGACTTCACGACGTCTGCCTTTCGTGCCCACTTTGTTTCCTTCCAATTTCATACTCATACTCATGTTACTTTCCACTGTAAAAAGGTTAAGGTAAAGTCAACTTTGACAGCACCCTCAACTGGGAAACCCACTTGCGCTGGTTTGTGCTGCGGTCTCTTTCTTTCTGGACTTGCTGTGCCCATGAGCGCAATTCCTGTGTGGGAACACCCTCGTGCCAGGGTTCTACATTTGTCTTGGCATACTATATGTCCCTTTCTTTTCCTCTCTGAGAACAGCTGAGTACTGATTTAGGGAAGCCTAAACCATACCATCATCATCTTCTTCTTCTCTGCCGAGTTGCTGTTCTAGCAAATGGTGAGCCTCTATGCGCTGTGGACTTTGTTGTTTAGGGCGTTAAAGTTAATTTCCCCTTAAAATCTTGATACGTCATATGCTGCGGCCGTGTGGTCTCTTTTGTGCTCATCCTATCATGGTGGTCATCACAGCAATCGTTTCTTAATTTCAAACTTAGGATATCTGTTTATTTCTCAACGGAAGTTGGCCTGTTCAGTTCTTCTTCCTAACACCGTTTAAAATTTAGTTAGTCAGTTTCAGTAAACAGTATCTCAGTACAGAAATCTAAGATTTGATTGAAAAATGACATATTGGACACTGGTTGCAAA
>LQNS02278082.1:9552199-9588403 GCA_001587735.2 Parhyale hawaiensis | reverse complement strand
TTTTTAGGGGTGCCAGGTGTGGATAAGGTGGGGAACCCTTGTTGTAAAGCAAACGAATAAAATTATATAGTGAAGCTGATGCTAATATTCGGCATTATAAGTGAAGTTATAACTCATGTAGTATCAGCATAAAATGCTTTTTTTGTTACATCAAAGAGAGCTTGTAGACAATAACAATAAGATTTTCATCTTTCCGATGCGTGGAAGTAGTCTTTTTTTTTTTATTCCCAATACTAATGCCCACGTTACAAAACACTGAGGGGCAATCAGACAACGGCTTCTACAGTGCAGTAGCACCTGAAGCTGCAGTAGCTGTGATGTGTACAGTGCAGTCGCACCTGTGGCTGCAGTTGCTAGATTGTCTTGAATGCACTAGGTTATGTACTGTATATACATATCGCGGTCTCTACAATTCTTAGATTTTACAGGTTCGCTATTCATGCATCTAAAACTTCAATATTATGTGTTTTTACCACGAACTGTCTTATTTGTTTTTGCCATGAAAAAATAAACAACCCGGATAAAACAGAAAATATGTAGCTTTGAATTGAAAAGCTCTATAGTTTATAGTATAAAATTTCTGTATTTCAAGCTTCTAACAAATTACGCTCTAGAAAGAATAAGATATGCCTTTTTACCGAGTACGTGGTTCTTCTCACGCTTACACTAGAAGGAGTCGCATTCCAAGAGCAATACTATTAGCAGAGCCGACGGAGTTATGGTCAGGATAGCTGTATGTCCTTGAATATCCGTTGATTTATCTGTGACAATGCCTACAAATTAGCACCATCTGTTTTTTCTTCTTTTTGAACTATGTTTGTGTACTACGGGGATTTCAAGCGGAAACATCTCCTTGCTTTTGCTTGCAGTTATTAACATTGTATAATATGTACACAGCAATCTCTACTAGATATAATTAAATATGACAACTAAACATATTTCGATCTGATACCCGTAGATGAAAGTTCTTCGTACTAAGCATAACACGTATAACTGGCGATTGGCCCCGAAAATAGAACTGTTTCCACTTGTGTTATTTGGCACAGTGACGAGGTAGTTATTTTTGTTTACATTGTACGAAGAACTTTTGTCTCTGATCCTCTGTAATGAATATGTTTGTTTGAATCATTTGGTAGCAGTACCTAATGATTACTCTTTATAATATGAGTGTATTCAGTATGTTATATGGTTGGTCCATTTGTCTTAGCATTTAGCAGCAGTGTTATAGAAGGATTTTTGTACTGAATAAATTCATTAAACTATGTGGAGGAATATTAGTTACTGCAAAAACATTGTAGAGTAGATTTCCATCACAATAAAGCATGAGTTGCTGTATGTCAGCTCATCAAGGTAAAATTTATGATATGGAAGAGGGTACGTATAATGTATCGCATGTTTTCACAATATATGTGTGTGCTGCAGAACCGCACGTCGCTCTGCCGCTCTTATAATAGCGTATATTCCTACATATGCTAAAAGCCATTTGAGGGCTAAAGCCGTGAGAAATACCGCGTTTGACTTGGAGTGTGCTCGGTAAAATGTACAATTGCCAGCGCTACGCACTGAACGTATTACGTTTTTGTAGCGCACATTACTGCTGAGGACCGTTCAAGAGAGATATGCTGATAGGCAGCTGTCCCACCGGTGGAACATGCAGCCTGGTTCCGTACGGGATCGTTCCAGGTATACGCTAGCTGGCCGAAGCGTGCACTGCGCAGCACCAACCTTTGTGCAAATTTTTATACTGTCTTTCTTCTACCGGACTGCGTGATATTTTGTTTCAAGAAAGTTAACCTGAAGAGAAATCATACTTGTGTAGAGTTTAAAGCTTCTTGTTCTTCTTGAACTAGGCAGCTCTACACCTTGTTTTGGCGTTTGGTATGAAATAATTTCATGGCAGACTCCATTTACTGGCCGAAATGAAGACCTAATTTGGAGCACTTCATTTTCATGCAAATTATTCCCACAGATACATTTAGATGTGTATAAAGTTCTACATAATTTTCCAGTAACCTAGCCAAAGTATCATAATCGGTACCCAAAATCCCTAACGCAGATCACGGCTTTTCCCCTCGACGAGAACAAAAGCAGAAGTAGTTCTTGAGCAAATATTTCAAATATAGCTAGCGCACTTCTATTATTGCTCTAACTTCACTCTGACCCATCAGGTTTTACTATCCTCATTTTGGAGCATTATTAATAGTATTAGCTCTAAGCGAACGTTATTAAACGTTTCACTTGAGCGTTTCAGTGGGAGAGAGAATTTCCCTCTCGTTGAGCCAACTGTAGTGGGCGCTTTACTGACTGAGTGCAATATGAACTTCATTTGTTTGTGCATTTAAACGAAGCCTTCACCATGTCTTCCAATTGGCGGTTGACAAGCGAGATGAACCAGTTGATGCCCTGTGACGTGAGTACCTACATTTACTATATTAATTATTAATTATGCACTACGTTTACAAGTTCAAACAGACACTATTGCTTTGAGAGCTGCTGGTTATCAGAGAATTATACGAGCA
This sequence comes from Parhyale hawaiensis, assembly GCA_001587735.2. Taxonomy (NCBI): domain Eukaryota; kingdom Metazoa; phylum Arthropoda; class Malacostraca; order Amphipoda; family Hyalidae; genus Parhyale; species Parhyale hawaiensis. The sequence continues at coordinate 9,585,884 of LQNS02278082.1, read as the reverse complement.
TAACCATCATGAACTTGGTGTTATTTATTATAAATTACAACACTACCGCATTGTATAGGCGACACCGTACTGTATCATACGAACTGCAAAGCAATTGCAACTTGGAAGCTATCGGTGGGACACTATAGCTACATGATGTATTTTTATACTCAGCTGCGTATTTTAGGTTGATACAAATGTAAATTAGATAGTAGAATCTCATCTAGAACGTTTCGATCAAACTGCCAACATTATTAGTAAAAAAAAGTCAAAGAACGAAAAAGGAATGTTCATTATTGCTAATTGCTGGCAAAATGTTCAATTTCTCCTCCATTTTTATTCCTTAAAAACAAAATTTTGAAAACAAGACTGACTCCCTAATTTACTATGATCGCTATTTTGAGCCCATGCAAAGCAAAACTTTTTATTGAAATTTTTTGGGACGCACCATTCACTCTTGAGGAATGAATGCAGATCCTTTATTTGAAATCCGAAATTTTTATACAGAAGAAATTAAGGACATATAAAAAATATGGATATGTATAATGGCTGGCAAAGTTAAAAAAAAATAAACGAAGTACGTTCGACGAGCGAAGAAATTCACAACAAATGTACACTCACTTCAGTGTTACAGAATAAAATTTTATGACTTCTAGTTTTATGCCGTAACAATCATAATATTCATAAACTTTATTTTTACCCTAATGTTCGAAATTGTTCGCACTTTTTGCGTATCAATTTTTGTTTCCTATTTTCTACCAGGCATTGTATTTCTCCCTATTTGTTCCTTCATTCTTTATTTTTCAATATAAAGTATTCCACAGTTCTAAATCTACGCAGCTAATTATAATCTATCGTTTTGAGAGTGGTGGATACTCACTTGCTTGATAATCATTGTTGTTGCGGCGGTTAAGCTATATAGGAACATCAAAATAACAATCTAAATATTAATTATAATTATGAGACTTCAATCTGTGCTGTAACCGGTATATAGTCAGTAGGCAAATGCCGTCAAGTCCCTCCGTTACATGTTAGATTCATTCGTGTTTTCTGTTACTTCATTCAAATTTTACTATAGTCTGACCATCTTATCAAGGCAGTTCGGTTTTGGTCAAAGTCCTCTATTGCGGTGCCAATTCTTTGGATATTTCTGAAACTTCTCTACATACAGGTAGCGGGCGGGGCTAAGATATGGGCGAAACAAAATCTCAGAAAAACCCATAGAATCGGCAACGCTATAGAGGAACTTTACCACGGCCGAATAGCCTTGATAAAATGGTCAAACTATATAATGTAACCCCATCTAAAAATCTTTGGCGGTTCAAGTAACTAAAATGGAAAATATGTACGCATCTGGGGCGGCCAACTATTCTGTTAGGGATGCAGACAATGGGAGACCGTATTAATAAACGTGCAAGAAACGGGAGAGGATAATTTCTTAAGGCTTAATAATAGCATGTGTGTGTTCGTCTGTGACTTGAAGTTCTCCCCTTTATTGGTATATACAGTATTTGTGTGCTGGATATGAAATTGTTCTAAATTCAGTGTTAGTCTTAGCGGTGGTACGGATAATAAAATATTCGAGTGTCGAACGAGAAGGGCTACATGAAAAATACGTGCATTACAAGCCGAATGTTTGAAAAGCGGCAATGTTGTAGAGTAACTAGTCCTTATATTGACATTCTGAATTTTTCGCTTCCAGTAACTAATTTTTTAAGTAATGGGTTGTTAAAAAATTGTGGTCACCAGTGCATGGATAAATTCCCTTGCATTGACATTCCTAATTTGTTTCGTTCATCTCGTGAAGTATGCATGGTTTGCATTCTTCTGGAAAGATGTTTTACGATTGAACGCGAGAGAATTTGCTTACTGAATGGTTTCCCGTATTAATTATATATTTTTTAAGCCCAATATTTCCTTCTGCCCATTGGCACTTTTTTAACATTGGCCATATTTTCTAGAACGCACCAAAACATTTGTTATATCTCGTACAACTGGTGGTCATTTTGCGTTCGTTCTGTTGCGTAAATGCCGGGGGGGGGGGCGAATGAAATTTGTTTCCCGTATGGCGTTCCCCGTCCGCGTCGTGAAGATCTCTGACCATTCCATGCATTTTTGGTCGACTCTGCTCGCTAACTAACAACATTGCTATTGCTGTCGAATATCGTTCTCGGAAACTGCCTTTGTAACCTCGGAGTCACCCTCATGACTCCTGTCAACAGTCGCAGTAGCGTTTTAGAACAGAACTGGACGTTTTCCTCATGAAATTTGTCGCGAGGGTGTTACACAGCTTCTCTAATTGTTGCCGAGAGAGGCGACATTGATGTCGTTACCAGTCCGACGGAAAAGTATTAAGAAAAACACCCCAGTACTGGCAATGTGAGTGGTCGCGAGTAGCAAACAGATACATACCTGAAGTTAATTAGTGTGTTCAAAATAATTTCAGCTATTTATTTTTTTATTTTAGTGCCTTTGGTAAAATATTTGACAGTCGGTTAGATCGCCTTTGTTGAGCCTGGACGAAAGTAATCATAAATCCAGCTAAAATAATTTTAAATCTTGTGTGTAAGTTAACAATGATTGCTACTTCTGTCAAGTAACACCCGTGATAGTGAAGCCGCGGATTGCGGTGCTGCCTTCCTTTTTTGGCCTGTTACACGTTAGCTGTTTGTCCTACGTACAATATCTATCGAAAACATCCGAAAATCTGGTCGTATCCATGATAAAAACTGTACATACATTAAAATATTTGATAAAAAGTTAGCGTTCAAGTTAGTCTGCCAAGCGAAAACCAGTAATAAAGTGTCAGATGTTTCTTCAAGACAATTTGTGGTGAATTCAACCTCAGAAAGCTGCTGCCTTTTATAATAAGCACAGCAACGCATGCAAAGTACGAACGACGGGTAATATTATAACGCCTGAACTAATCTTTACTCATCAGCTCTATAGAATCAGTCCGGTACTGGAGGCGCAATGGCAGTCCTGCTTCTTCTCGCCTCTTCTACTAAATTATTTCGCTCTGCTTCTGGCAGCGGCAGCCACCGACCCCCCTGAAGTCTGTGCCCAAAACTGGCCTCTTCTTGAATCTTTAATTCAGCCTTCGACACCCTTTTTAATTCTTTAACTGTGGACCTTTTTCCTGCGAATCTATGGCAGAATATGTACTTGCATCTGCGACTGTTTGCGCCACACCCAAGAGCACTGTTGGCAATTTTGCTGTCGCAAACGTCTTCGCAACCAAAATACTTTCCATATAAAGTCCTGCTTATGCTTATAACATTCTTATTACAGCCCGTTATGGAGAAGCGAAAGCGATGCTCTATAGGCGACAGTGTGTCCGCATCTTGCAAGCAGTGTCTGTTGGCGTTTCAGTGTGCCGCTGAGATTCATGTCATGGACGTTGTGCTATGATGCGAGCTGTGAATTTCCACGAGTAGTTCTGCTCAGACTTGGTTGACTTATTCTTGCCCTGTTTTTCGAAGCATAGAGCAGCTAGAACATTCATTTTTGTTAGCAAGTTTATTTTTGCTCTTGTCCCAATGACCAAAGGTATTCCTGCTCGAAGTTGTTGCGTAAGGGTTCCCATATTTCCGATGTGCTTCCAATCACCAAGATTATTTGCTCTCAAATCTCAAGTTTCGCATTTTACTTTCATGTTTATGAGTTGGGAATATTTTCACCGTGTTCCTAATTACCGAAATTGTTCCTACTAAGAGTCTGCAGTTGAACACACTATCATTGTAGCTGAGCTCCGACGTCCTCGCCGTAATCCCAATCACCAAAATTGTTCTGCTCAGAGATTGCAGCTGGACACTCTATCATTGCCTGTGAGTGAGTTCAAACACCCTCGCCCTCTTCCCTATCACCAAAGCTTCTCCCCAATTTTGCTCCTTTCATCTGGACCCTCACTACTCCCGTTACCCTTCCTGTTTTAATGTTTTTTGTTGCCATTTCTCTGTGTCTCCCTTGCATCTCTTTCTTGCTCCTCGGGTGCGTTCTCTCACGTCTTACATTCACTTACATTAGCCTCGAGTCTAGCCTACAGTCTATTACTTAACTCAGGACACATTACTAGTTGCTGATTTTGTACTCTGTTACAGATACTTTAGTTGGTTTTTTATATTTTATTGTCCCATATATAATCATATTAATCATTAACATATAGTGATTTTGTTATCTTGTTGTGTTCTTTATATTCGTAGTACAATAAATTGCATAACCAACAATTATCCGATCCTCTACCATTATATATCAGATTTTCTTATCATTATACATGCAGTAAATGATACTTAATTCCAATCATCGCAATGCTTATTCTTATGTTATGATGCTCTTAAGAAATAAATTGCCCTAAATTATTACTACACTAATAATGGTGCTATTGTTATTTATTGTTGTTGTAATAATGGTTTATTTTTTATGCCATCTTTTGTTGCTTGCAATTGTATTAAAACTGAAAATTAATTTTTTTTAGAGTAGGGAATGTATGTTACCTGACACCTTGCCTACAATGCATTTCATAATTCATACAAATACGCCTTAGTCGTACGGGCCTGTTCTTCTTGCTAACTGTTCGTGCACCCGCGTCGAGGCATACGTCTAAAAGTTAAAGTTGTTTTTGCCTGCTGTTTCAACACACGATTTTTCAAAAACTTCCAGTGTAATTTTTACCTTCTGCTTTGTCTCATTTGAAATTTTCGAAAAACACCAGAAGTTGGTGGGGTATAATAATTGGGGTCATTTTTATCCAAACTCTCGGCCTGCATCGCTTCGAACTTCTTTAAAAAAAATTCCTAAATTTTTTATCCCTGTATTTAATTAGGAAACCATTTTTTAGCTATTAGATGTCACTTTCTGCAAACAGTTTTATATTTTTTGGCGAGAGTGCGTACTTTTTCATACACTACCGTATCCATTCTTGGAGCACGTTTTGCCGGTATCGTTCCGAAGAGCAATTTTCCTATTTTATTTTACTAAAACAAGGGTGAATAGAAAATTTAGATATAAAAGTTCAAGGCATTACCGGAATATATTATCAAAGAGTGCATGTTAATCCTTTTTAATTTTCTATTATATTATAAGAGTAGAAAATATATCTGCAAACTTTCTTCATCACAATGCATCGCGACTTACTGAAGACGGTAACGACCTTCGCTGGACGCACATAATGCTATTCGTAGGGGAAAGTAATTAACACATAGTTCGGACAGAGCTTCACCCTGTAAAACTCAGCGCTTGCTATATAAGTACAAACTGCCGGATTTTTGAATAGTAAAAGTAAAGTCAACAAGAACGCACACCCAAAGTGGAAAATCCAATGCACTGGCTAGTGCTACAGATGGATAGATGGATGAACGCTGGCCCCAGAAGAGTTCACGGCTGCTGTCGACTACAGATCGTCAGAGCTATGGTGCCAGAAACGGAAGGCTCTTGCGATAACTATGACCCTCCTCCCATTTCTGCTCAGGATCAGTTCTCCTGCAATAGCATCTGAATGCCGAAAGTGATGACTCATCAAGCGCTCGATGCCCCTTCTAGCCTACATGAAGCTGGAGTTCTAATATTCTGCCTCTCGGATAACTGCAAGTTTATTTTTATACGCAGAATATATCTAAGACGCATGAACGTTCCCTACACTGTACACTAAAAGAGCTACAGCTATTTCTGTGAAACTGTAGACTGCGATACTGAGTTAATTTGCAACGACTTTGGTCTATTTACCAAGGAGTTTGTGGGACTATTGCCCTCACGAAAGATTAAACTTTGCCACGTATTACACAAAAAATTAATAAATAAATAGCCTTGTAATGAGATTATCCCTCTTGGACAACAGTCTGCTACTTTGCTAACGTAAACTGTGATTGTTGTGGTATTAACTTGCATGGCATTTTCGTCTTGGGATTTTGCATAAACAAAACTGATGTTTGCAACATGCAGATTATTACTGACTGCATGTACTGGACAGGGTTGCAATGTATTTCTTGAAGTAACATAATTGAAAATAGAAACTTTATTTTGTGAAGTGCTGAGGTTTGGAAATGTTAATAATAAGGCATATGGAAAGTTACATTGTGTGGAGAAACTTACCGATCTCTTGCCATTCACTAGCTGCTCGATGAACTAATGCCAGGTGCGATCACTAACGTCCCAAAAGCGGTGTAATACTTCATGAACTCCTAATCGTATTTATGTGTTTAGTTCCTAAATACGTGTACTTTTCTAAAAAAAATAGCAAGTTTTCTTGCGTGAGATAGCACAGTCCACTGCCAAACGACGCGCTCTATACAATTATCAAAGTCAAAAATATAAATATATGCCAGCATTTTGTGATTCCGTCTGTAACAAAAGGTTAAAGAAGTAATTAGAACTGTGTGTTTTTTGTTTCATATTTAGTTACACCGTCAATGAATATAAAATAGCAAACTCTCGAGCGAATCAACCAAGGTTTCAAAACTTTTCCGTTATGTCTGTAACGTACCAAGCTTTAGAAACATTCGACGGTGGTCAAGCACATTCGGTTCTTCCCTTTCACATTTGGCTCCCCCTTCGTTTCGTTTGCCTCCTCCTGGCGTTCCTTTCATCTTTGTTATTGCATGATTCATCTCTCCTGCTCATCTGTTTGTTCTTTTATGCCTCAGTTTTATCGCGTGTTCCCTGCTTCTTCTCCCCTTGCCAATTATCTTCTTCTGTCGCTCCCTCCTTACCGTCTCTGCCTCTCCGCTCCACTTGCTAATTTTTTCGTATCTTTTCGAATAGATTCGTTTTCTTCTTTCAACTGGATTCTTTTGCAGTGGATTTCGTTTCATTTCGCATTCATGACGTATTCATTGATTAGCTGCGAGCCGCGCTGGCTCGGCAGGGCAGAGCTGCACCGGCGGAACTTGAGTCGAAGCGGTGAGTCTTTGCTTTTAATTTCCAGACTTTGTGGGAGCTGATCGGCAATACTGCGCGATGGTCGCAGGCCTTCAGTCCTAATTCTTACCGCCTTTAGTCCCATTTTTTTACTTATAGTTCTCATTTTGAAGAGCATGAATGGTAATTTTTGTACAGTTGGCCTGAAAATCGAGTGGCATTGTTCTATTAAGAAGTAAATCTTTGCGAGAACGATCACTTCTTTCGAAGAGCTCTCATATGAATAGTGAACCTAATTTTTCTCTTGCATCTCTCCTACAATCTTGAAAGTGTCGTGTCTTTTGTTTTTTTTTTTAATTCTACAGACTCGATGTCCATTGAGAGTTGCTCTTATTTTGAGAAGCACTGCACTAAATTTTCCCATATCTTTCGCTTGGAAGTGGTTCGTGATGATGCAATTTTCGGGTTCTTTGTTTAAGATTATCACTAACGTCGCACGATGTAGTCAGTTCTTGATACTTATTTCACGAGGTAGTATCTTGTTTTTCAATATATGCTAAACTTGAATCATTGTACCTTTCTTGTGGAAGCTTTTAGTCTTTGTTATTTCCGAAAAATTTATGTAAATATGGGTAAAAACATCGCTGCAACCAAAATCCGTCTTTAGAAGAGCTGTTGCGGCGTGCATTACCAAGGAGCTAGCATCACTGCAACCAAAATCCGTCTTTAGAAGAGCTGTTGCGGCGTGCATTACCAAGGAGCTAGCATCACTGCAACCAAAGTCCGTCTTTAGAAGAGCTGTTGCGGCGTGCATTACCAAGGAGCTAGCATCACTGCAACCAAAGTCCGTCTTTAGAAGAGCTGTTGCGGCGTGCATTACGAAGGAGCATCGCCGCTGGGGGCGACGCCGGGTCAGTGCTAAAAATCCCTAATGGAAGAAGGGAGGGCGCGAGACGAGACTCTCAGAATAACATACGCGTCAGGAACCCGAACGAATTCGTAATTAATAAATGTAATAATAAATAGAGCAATTACGTTAGGGGAGAAACGGAACTGCACTCACTAATGGAGAGACGGCGAGTGAATGATGCAAGTGCAGCAAAACAAGCAAAGACAAAAATTGTCCAAACATGAACCCCTTCCTCGAATAACATTGGTGGCTCTCGGGGGCAAAACTTTGCAGCTACTCTAAGCTTCGTGCGGACGAAGTGGCTGCCACCTTGCATCCGAGTGCTTGCTATTGGGATAGACTTGTAATGTACTCTGACTTATTGTTACTTCAAGCTATTTAGAACGCATCCGACGCTCTTACTATTGCGATATATACTGGTATGCAGGTGATTTACTAAATACCCAATGTTATTGCAAGTCATGTTGAATGTGATGAGCTTTCTAATTTGCTATCTTGTACTGATTCTCGTTACTTTGGTAATTTCACTTTTTGTGAACAATTGTGTACCTATTTGCTTATTAATCAAACTCAAGATACTGCATTTCTACAATTGCCTATATACTGTTGGGTAGCGTGCTGACAGGCATTCATAAAATTTTTCCTACAGATTAATTAAGGAAATCATTCTTAACGTTCAGTATATCGCTGGATTTGGAATGCTGCACGCTGGAAATTACAGACCCATTTTATAAGCGCAGCAAAGTACGATTATGATGTTCTCGTAGATAAGTTAATCATTGACCAATAGTTTATCAAAAGTTAGCACGAGAAGCTGAAGCTAACTTAGTAGTATTCAGGATGACAGCTTACAGAAAGGTTATGTAACTACTACTTATGAGGAAAGCTAATTTCACTCGCTTTTTATAGTTGAAATATTAATTTCATCCTTCATGGCAGAAAATTAATTTTACTGCATTTTTATTGCTGAAAAGTTAATTTCATTGCATCCTTTGCTGCTCTATCTAAACCACGAGCACGAACACAGAAAAGCTTTAGATGAATTTCCTTTGCTTTCAATTTTGCTTATGGGGTGCAGCCCTAATTGTAATTACTAGTGCACTCGGCCGTCAGACATGACGTGAGGATGCTTATTTTGTCTTCGTGTTACGTTACCAAATTGTTTTTAAGGGCTGCATTACCCCTCTAAACTTATATGGTCCATATGAAAGTTCTGTGTTCTTGAATGAAATTTTACCGAGCGGCACATTTTTTCTTTCCCTTCGTTGATATGAAAAAAAAAATACTTCGTTTTAAGCAAGCACTGAAGCGTGCATCATAATATATATATATATAAATTGCAGTTTCGTACCATTGCTACGCAGTGATATTACTTCAGCTGGAATTTTTTACTCCAGCGAAAAGCTATTTGTCTGAAAAAGAAAGCTAGCTGGAAGAAAAATTCTTCAGTGAAAGTTTTCTGTTCCTCGCACCTCTTCCAAATTCTTCTCCTTCACTTCGTAGATTATCATCTCAGCTTTCTTATCTTGAGCTCAAAGCAAACAAACTTTTAAATCTGGGAAAGAACAAAAATCAAGATCTGTGACAATGATAGCAGAAAATGTTTCTCCATTCATTGTTTGGATATCAAAGTTGACGAAGCAAAATGTCTATTCATTTTTTTAGCCTCGTCTTACTTCTGTTACCATTTGCGACTATGTCTAATTTTCGCCAATCGGTTCTCAACATAATATGACAGGATGGCTACAATCTCCAATGTGATTTCTTCAAGCATAAGAGAAACTGGACAAACAGATCAATACACAATGTTCTTTATTATACTTAATGTTTAATTAATCGCCACTCAATCCTTTTTTTATCAATACCAGATGCTAAATTATGAACTCATTCCTGAACGACCGTCATTTTTAATAAATGTATCCTCCACTTTAAATGCTGCAATGCTCATCATTTTCAATTATGCCAAAGACGAACAAAGCATCTCTCGGCATCATCATTTGATCTTGTAGCGCTTCCGTGAAAATATTCTCCGTATTCCAAGACTTTTGATTTCTTCTTTTCCCCCCATCACTCATTACCGCTTGTCAGTTCCCCCTTGCCGCTTGTCTTAAGATTCTCTTGCAAGTCCTATTTGTTCTTTGCTCCTGGTCAGTTTCCCTCTTCTTACTTATCTCTTGTTCTCTTAACATCGTCCTCATTTCCGCCGCCCCCGGTCGTTTCTTCGGCCGCCATCTTAGTTGCCTTCGCTTTTAATTATCTACTCCCATCTTTGCAGTTTCCCCCAACTTTTATCCAACGTTGCCATTTTTCCGTCTCTTTTTTGCATCGCTGTTTTTTTTCTTCTTGCTTTTTAGTTGCATTTTCTCTTGCCTCCCTTCTTTTGTTACGTATTTTTAATTAGCGTCCCTCGCCTTCCCCTTTTATCGAGATGTTGTCTCTCATAGCAGTTGGTGGGGCGCTCTTCCTATGGAATTAGTGGCACGTCGCTGTAATTTTGATGAGAACCTCTGAAATTACACGCTCTGCATCTCGTCCCAGCTCACGAATGTGGGCGAATGTGGCTGCAACTACATGCACTGCTGGTCGTCTTAGCTCACGAATGTGGGCGAATGAGGGCTGCAACTACATGCACTGCTGGTCGTCTTAGCTCACGAATGTGGGCGAATGTTTCTGTGGCTGTACACTCTCTGCATCTCGTTCCTATACTGACGAATATTCGCCTAATTGTCTGAAACTACAGCCACTACATGTCACTTAATACTGGATATTTTAGGAAAACGTGTCATCACACAAGATGCTTGTTTTAACTATTTGGTTTAGGAACATATGCAAAACCTTCTGCAATTACTGGCGCTATAACTACTAAACATTTCCAAAATTAAATAAAAATTCCTAATGCGATTCACGAACTACCTCATGAAGAAAGCTTCTCCATTATCTTAATTACATCTGCACACTACCAAACTGTATTACAAAAAAGCTCGTGCAATCGAGAGAGAGAGAAAGTTATATGAACTATCAATCCGCATAGACTGTAAACTTTACACTGGAGACGACATCTTTTGAAATAAGATCTTAGGATATACGGTGATCAGCAAAAACCATAAATTTGTTTTATTTCATTTGTTTGACTTAGTAGCAATTCGTTGTGGCGTTTGCTATAATTTTTCACTGCCTAACGTTGATAGCAGTAAAATTCTAAAATTTTTCCCGTTTCAGAATGCCAATGTATCTATTCTATGTATCGATGTTGGCTAATGGTTCATCTTTTAATTATAGAAATTACTATTTTATGACCCTGTAAGCTACTTTAAATGTATACATCCTTCTTTGGCTCTTCGACCATCTTTTTTCTTTCCCACTTTTCTTCCTTCCATTTTTACATTGCTAATAAGATTTTGTCGAACTTTCGTTTTCTTTCCTGACTTGCTTTATCTGTGCGCGTTCATCCTCTGTGGAGACACCTCCGTACATAGGTTTCATGTTTTCTCAATATACTTAACTTATCCTTACTTTTTTCGTCTTTAGATTACAGAGTACAATGTGGGCAGAGTAGTTTAAGCGGGCTACATTAAATATCATGTTATATTAATAACAATAGTTTTCCACCAAAGTTTACACGGTTTCAAGGAAGTAATGTGCACCGTCAGTAAAGAGAAGTACATGAGAAGGTAATATAAATAAAAGTGGAAACTATATTTCCTTAAACAATTATTTCATCAGTCAACTCTTTAGCTGAAATTGTGAAAATATAATTAACGTTATTCAGTAAAGTACTCAGAGACGTTTTCATCGCTTTACTACAAAAGTTAACATAAAATGTACCTATTCGTTTTTATATCGAAAATATCAAGCTCGTGGATGATCTTATCTTTCTTTTATTTTCTGAGCAATTCTTGCTTCTACAAATGACTATTAGCATAAAACTAAACTATCTTTTCCATTTCCCGCACGAATTTTTCCCAGCATTGCGCTCTCATTACTGTTAGCGACACGCGTAAACTGTCCGTTTATTTCCTCCTCTTAATTTCTTACTTGAAAAGCTATCAAATTTATTCCATTTTTGCACGTATTTTCTTTTCGAAGCCTGAAATCCTTCTCCCTCTCTCTCTCTCTTGTGTCCAGTTTTATTTAGAGTTTTAGATTCCATTTTTGTTGCGTTTCATTCGTCGTTATCCTGCAAATTCTCTCCCCTGTTGCCTCATTCTTTCTTTTTTTCTTTCTTTCTTTCTCCCTCCACGCCTTGCTCTCTTCTCTCACTCATCTTCGTTTTTTTTATTATTATACGATGCATTTATACTTTTCTTTTCCATTCTCTTTGTGTTACAGTTTTCGCCCCTCCTATGCTTCTTACTTGCACAATTTTGAGAGCAAACATGGGAGGCAAGCGATAGCTGAGGTGGGCGACCCAGTGCAGTGTACCGGGAGTGTCACTCTTCGCCGTATCTACTCACCCCAGTGGGTACTGTCAATGAAAAAGAACCCTTACACTAGTTACAAAAATCAAGATAATGATTCTCCTGACCCTTTTAATAATTATTTTACTATCACTACGTCATTGACGAGCGGCAACAATATGCGTCACTCGGAACATAAAATCATTAAGACTGAACAGGAAATAATTTTTGATAATCCCATATAATGTCCCAATCAAAAACATCTTTTTCCAAACTGCGGAAGTGCTGCAAGTAGAACCGCCTTCGTGGACTGAACAGCAATTTTTCCCATTCGCGAGTATACATTTTACCTGAAATATCTTGTATCATCGTGCTTCTGGTAGCTGACATTGATGCTTCTAATTTGTTTAAATGTGTAGTGTCTAAGCAAATGATGCCTTCTAGCTATTGAAGAAAATATATGATTCCTTTTGACCTACAGGCAGCCGATATTTTTAAGATAAAGTTTTTAATAATATCGGCTGTTTGACTAAGATTCTCCCATTAGAAAACATTCTAAGAAGTTAATGGAAAGTTAGATATCTCTACATTGGTCGAAATTTTCACACGTTCATAGAGCTTATTTTGGAAGTAAGGAAATGATGAAGCGATATGAGGTGTTGCAATATTATTATTTTTACTTTTAAACATCTGGCTGACCGTGAATCACTTCAGGATCACTGGCGAAGTGCCTACGGTAGCGAAACTACGACTATATTAATAATAACAACAATATTGGTACAGCCAAACGCTGTAACCTGCCTCAGTCATGTAACATAAAAAAGAAAATATATAAAGTACATCTAAATAAAAGCAAATATTATTTAATAACGCAAGTAGCATAAACAGAAACTGCCCCTGGGATGATAATTTTGAGGAACGTTTCGGGACTTCGGCATTATTCGATATCAGTTAACCATTCATCGGGAACTATGGTCTCATAGGTATATATAGCAGCTTCGAAGTGACCATATATGGTGACCTGTCCTATAAAGAGCTCAGCACACCAAATTAAATATAAAGTTACGGGTCAGCTGTGTTATTCTCACCTGGGCCTGAATTATTATACTGATTAGAATATTCCCAAGTTTGTGTTACATTAGTTTTAGTTTTACAGCTGTAATGCTGTCATTGGTCCCACAAACATTCATTTTTCCCTCAATTAACAACGAGAGAGTAGCTTTATTGTATTTATATGCAAAAGTATTAGAATATAAAGTAAAACATGAGTGCAGAACTAACAAAGAGCTAACTACAAACAAAAAGACTCTGAGGGCAAAAGCAAAATCCTCAAAGTCGAATCCTGATCTGGCGAACCATCTTCAGGTTCCAGAAATCTAAAAGTTGACCTAATCGACATGTGCACGGCCGCCACCTCTGAACTCGAAGTCTAGTATGAACAAGAAATTTTGTGTCTCTGGTGTTGTGCAGACAATAGATATCCTTAAGAGGTACTACCAGAGATACAAAACGTCTTGTTTATGGTGGACTTCGAGCTCTGTGGTGGTGACCATAGTCAAACTCATTGAATCAATTTTCCCAGTCTCCTGGGAAACGGGCTACAATGTTTGTTTTCTTTTATCTTACTTTTTTAGTTATGTGGAACCAAAAGTAAAAGTTGTATAACTAATCGCAATTTTTGTTATCATTATGCTAGTATCTTCAAGTGAACCTCCTTTTCTAAATTTCATATTCTCTGGCTGCATGCCACATTGTATCCGTTCTTTCTGTTGCACAGGAAAACTAAACAACTGACCATCAAGCAGGACTCTCCTCAATATCCCTTTGCCATGCTGCCCCTCATGACTAGCCTCATCACAATTAGCATAAGTAATTCCCANCATATTCTCTGGCTGCATGCCATATTGTATCCGTTCTTTCTGTTGCACAGGAAAACTAAACAACTGACCATCAAGCAGGACTCTCCTCAATATCCCTTTGCCATGCTGCCCCTCATGACTAGCCTCATCACAATTAGCATAAGTAATTTCGAACCCCTCGCAAAAATGACAACAAAATTCCTTCTCTGTTTGATGAATCTTTCAGCCAGCTCGATTTGTATCGACGATCCGCCAATATTTTGATAAACTAAAAAGATCCGAATAAAGTGCGGCGGTTTTTCCGCTCAGTCTGCGCAGTGGTCGTTCTTTCGCCGAGTATCATTTTACTCTTGAAACCTTCCACTAGCGGCGCACTTTACCGTAGCAATAACCAGCTTAGCCGTTGAAGCCGTCATCGGTAATGAAGGGAAACAGACGCTCGGACCCCGCTAGCTCTGCTTCGTCTTTTGCATCACTCGCAATGCCTTCCAATCCCCACAACTGCGTATTTTGCCCCTCATATATTTTCTTATTGCGACTTTTTGACTGACCATCCTCCTCTCCCCCATTTTTTCGGTTTATTTCCTCCCCGATAAATTATTATTTCTGTTTCCCCGGAATTGCATGAAATCTCTTCCTCTCTTTAATTGGAAACTTATGCGTCACTTTTTATGGCTTAAGCGATACGCGTTCTCGATTTTTGAGCCGAGCATCTGCTAGTTTCATTGGAAATTTTGTGACTTTTCCGCGATAGTATTTTTGTCTTTCCTTGAATTTGTACTGTTTTATGCGGGACTTTTTTTTTTACTTCTGCTGCTCGGAGTTGTTAGTGATTGGTTAGTTATTCAGCTAATCTGCAGAAATTCAAGGGAAACTCAAGGCATAGTAAAGTTAACGTGCTTTAAGCGCAACAAATTTTTCAACCTGGAACTTAATGGCATATGCCAATTATCTATCGCTAAATTCGCTCAAAAAAAATTATCAGATTTAGTGTAAAAACTTCTGAACAACTGAATTTCTTATTTAGATTTCTTTTACTAATCTTCGTTATCCGCCCACTATACATGGATACGTGCTTGTGTGCGTGTTATTGTTGTAGTTGTGCATATGCTAATTTTGAGTATGTGTGTGTATAAAATATATGAATCAGAGTATCAGTGGGCTACACTGTGACGTCATTGGTAGCAAGCCACTCTACACCGCTACACTGTGACGTAATTGGTAGCAAACCACTCTACACCGCTACTCTGTTACGTCATTGGTAGCAAGCCACTCTACACCGCTACACTCAGTACCGTAGCCAGGGGGGTTTTTTGGTGTCTGTAACCCCACTTAGGTTCTAAGAGTTAAGAATTACTTGTTGGATTTTGGAGTTTTGGTGCAAGGTCAGATGAAATTATGCTTACATACTACAAGACGTCTGATATCTAATGACATTAGGTATTTGACACAGCTGAATAAGTGCAAACATAGTATGATAAACATATTGTAACCCGCCTACACTCGAAGTCTGGCTACAGGTCACTATAACGTTATCGGTAGCAAGCAACTCTACGCCGCTACACTGTGACGTCATTGGTGGCAAGCGACTCGACACCGCACACTGCCAGAAACTCTACTTGCAGTACGTTTTGCGTATGAATCTTTGAATAAGTACTTTTGCTACTCTTTAAATCAACCGCTGTGTATCAGGCCTGTAATAACTTACTAACGTAGTTGATATTTGAATAAAGTCAGCAAATGAAGCGATTCCTCGCGTGTCCATTACTTCCCTCTGGCATTAACCAACAATTCGCAAATTTAATTATTTATCAAATACCTTCGTTTGGATTAACATTTCCTATACCTCAGGAGGGCGTGTTCTATCCCTAAAAAAACAGCAGACGGCATCAGGATTGTATATAAAGTGAGCTTTTCAGAGCATCTCATATATACAGTAGGGCGAATATTGGCACCAAGTCATAGAAACACAGACTGCCCCGCCGACGCTACTGGTACACCGGTTAACAGTTGTAGCGATTCCTTTGCATATCTGATTGCGAGAGTCACATTTATTTGTTATGCATCATATTGCGTTTACATTAGTGTTGCTACAGCACCTTAAAATGATAGTACACCAGCGTCTGGTTTGCTGTTCCTGAATACCCTGGTGCCCCCGGTTACGTCATTACTTGATGCCGGGTGCTTTTTTTTCAAAACACTCGTAATTATTAACCGTGTGGCTTATTTGTTACTGTTCCTATACCCGGACGTGTATAGGAATCTTATTAATATTTACTGATGCTAATCTCATTTTTCCGAATTCTAATATAAATTACTCGCATACGTAAACTAGTGTTAGTCGTGTTGCTAAAATTAGTTGGCGTATAGTAATATCATTAATTTAGCGCACGTGTATTATTCCCTATGACACAAACGCTAAACTTGTTTGTGCCTATACTGATGTCAGTTATATGTATCCTGCTCTTAGTTATATGAGTACTAATCGTCGTCTTTGCACGCACGCTAGTAGTACACATAATATATATGTGTTCTGCTGCTACTATGTACTCATAATTAAAAATTGTGCTGTTATGTTTCATTAGAAAATTGAAACAGGAAAAAATACTGATATTGCGCCTGTACGGTAGCATCATCAACTATAGTAACCTGTACCGTCGAACCCTTAATGGTCTCTAGGGAATATCGACGGAAACTTTTCATTCCTGCTTCCTGATTTGAGATCGAACAGCAGAGGGAAGTGCTAGCGGAGCTATCAACTATACCTAGTGCATATTTATTATAAATACGTTTCGAAGATTGCTAGATCGAAATTAATTTTTATTAACTATCGACGTGAACTCTTATTTTCAAGCACCTAGTTCTCTAAGATATTGATTTTTTTAAAACCACTACAAGTTCTCTCATTTTGAAAAGGGATAATATGGTTGAGAGTCTGAGCACAATCACGTATAGTCTCTCCAGTACCATCTTGTTTACTACAATTATTATTCCATCGCCTTGGTAAAATAATGCAATAATCTGTTGCGAGCATCTTAGAAGAAGACAGCTATATTTCCATCATCAAACACAACTAATCTTCGCTTCATTAGCTTATATTTTCTCCTCGCGCAACTGCCCGCTAATTATTAATACAAAATTTTATTACGGATCAAAGCTCATTTGTTAGCTATTCCGGATCAGCGGCTCTTGAAAGCATTAAAATTATTGCCAATGCTTTGTTTCTGCTCGACGTCTTCGTGAACATCTCAAGCTTTCTTGTGTTTCCCCCCCCCCTCTTGTGATGCTTTATAAATTATGGAGAGATCTTTGCCCTAAGTGGGGACTTCCTTTGTGGTGCTCTGCACCGGCTGGTGCTGTACTGCCCCATTTGAAGGTTGTGTCATGTTGGTTTGCACTGCACTGCTCCATTTAAAGGTTGTGTCATTCTGACTTGTACTGAACTGCCCCTTTCGCATTGTATACCTGGATAGTTGATGTTGTACTGCCTCTTTTTAATAGTTCGCTATAATATTTACCTCCGCCAAGTATGTTATACTTTTATCGCTCTCTCTGTCACAAAGATAACTCAAAATGTTTGACTCGGTTTTTCATGAAATTTACAGGGAATGTTAGGTGTTGTTTTGTGATGATCTGTTTACCCGTTTGTGAGTTTGACTATATGTTTGTCTTAATGGTCCTCAAAACATAACTCAAAAAGTTATGAACGAATGAATCTTCAAGAAAATCACTGCAGCTTTTGAAATTATTAAAAGAGACAAAATGATCAGATTTTGGTGATGATCGAAACGAAATCCTCGTTCACGACTGTTTTTCATTTTTCAATAACACTGCTTGGCTCCTCGCGGAGGGCTTGCGCTTTCTGAGTGCTTCTCTAACTTAAAATTAAAATTAACTTGTATTTTTTCTAATGTGGAATAGATTAGTATATCCTGCTGGCACTATGCAACTTGAACCTAAACTGTAATTTTCAGAAATGATTAATTCCCTAAAATTACTGTACATAGACAGTCCAATAAAATTCTACATTAGTGAGGTATGAGCTGAAACGTTAGTTTTTGCACAGTCGTTGCAGCTCTCTTTGAAATATTATCTGTGTATTAATTTTTAACTAACATATTTCAGTCATTCAAAGCAGCCACGACAAGGAACTTCCCTCATTAAGAAGATGTAGCAGTTGTAGACGCAACCTATTTTATAGGAGTTGCAAAATGAATTGATATATCTTTCTTTTGAGAGCATGAATATCTTGTCACTGTATGTTAATTGCACGCATACATGCGTTTCCATTACTTCCGTATCTATTTTACAAAAAAAAAATTATGCAATAATTATAACCTCGTCGGAAATATTTCTCGCTCTTTAAATTACAGATCCCAAACTGCACCGCATAAGTAAACTTTATTAAACTACCTACTTCCCTTCTCTTCCCTTCTTCGGTAATTCCGTTACCACTATGTTCGCAATAGTAACAAAAGAACCATCTGATGAAGTCCTACTTACATTCCCACTAAGGCTAGCACCACGCAGCATCTGCTGCACCGCACAGAACCCTTACTTAATTCCAGCTTCTCATCTCACGATGCTCTCCAATGAACTCATTTGTTTTGCACCGCATCAAGTTGTAACGAAAGCCTTCACTGCTTTGCATTCGAATCAACCGAATATAAAGAACAGGGACTCTGCAACCTTAATCCGCCTGTGCCCTCTCTCCAGCCTAATAACTTCTTGTTTCTCTTTCCACTGCGCACATTTATTCTGCCCCCTGCCTCCTCCCTATCTCATTGGTCGTCATGTTTCCAACGCTTCTCCTTCTCTTTTTGCATTTTAAATTCTTCTTCATCTGTACTGGCAATTTTGCACTCAGCCCCCCTCGTCTTTTATTCAAACTCGCTGAATTCGTTTCGCCTGCAATTTTGCTACCCTTATTTTGTCCGATACTTTCCTCTAATTCATTATCTTGTGTTCCTCATTTTTACGTGCGTTCGCTCTAAATATTTCAGTCTTTTCTTCTCCCATCTCTGTGCATTTTTAGCAGAACTTTTATCCTCTTTTCTTGCGTCTAATTCAGTTGGCTTTTTATTGCAGTTTCCCCCTCGGTCTCTCCCTTGCATTAGTTATTTTGTTTGCCATTGCAATTATCGTCGTATTTGCTCCTTCCCCTCTCAGATGCTTTTGTTGCTCTTCGTTATTTATGGAGCTTATCCCTTCTTTCTTGTCGACATGCCTTGAGTTCTTCTGCCCCTTCTTCTGTGCCATCTTATTCTTCTTCACATCCTTTACTTGGCCTCCTTTGGTCTTGTTATCGCGCCCCTGCCTACGTCTCTCGTCTCTTCTGCCCCTCGCCCTCCTTCTTGCGTTCCCTTCTCCCTCCTCCGTCGATATTGGCGCTCCTGCTCTGCATTTGTCCCGCCTTCTCATTTGGTAACTACGCCTTCTTTGCCATCCGTTACTGCATTACCTCCCTCCTCGTCCGCATTACCCCCCTCTCCTCCCTATCTCCATTACCTCCCTCCCCGTCCGCATTATCTCCTTCCCTGTCCGCATTACCTCCCTCCCCATCCACATTACCTCCTTCCCCGTCCGTATTACCTCGCTCCCATCTGCATAACTTCCCTCTCGAACGACGTTACTTCCCTTCCCGGTTTCGATAACCTCCCTCCTCATCCGCGTTACCTACCTCCACATTACCTCACTCTCTAACTGCATTACTCCCCTCACATCTGGATTTCGCCTTTCCCCAGTCGTATTACCTCCATCCTAATTTGTATTGCCTCCTTCCCCATCTACATTCCTCTTTCACTATATTTATTACTTCCTTGCCTAACTGACCTACCTCCCCATCTGAATTTTGTCATGCCTCATTTGCATTACCTCCTTCCCATCCGTATTACCTCTCTTCCCATCTGCTGTACCTCTCTCCCCATGTGTATTGCCGCTCTTTACATCTGCATTACCATTACCTCTCCCCATCTATATTACCTCCTTCCCATCTGCATTACTTCTTTCTTCTGCATTACCTCCCTCTCCTTTCTGCATTACCTCTTTCATCATCTGAATTACCTCTTTCCCTATGTTCATTACCTCCTTTCCCATCTCTAGTGCCTTTTGCTCCATATCCATCACCTTCCTACCAACCGAACTGGATTTTACCTTTGCCTTTATGCATTACCTTTCTCTTTAATGAAGTACCTCCCTCTTCCTTTGGATTTCACCTTTCTTCATCTCCATCTGCATCACTTCTCATTCTCTATTTGTATTGCCGCCGTCTTCTCATCTCTATTGCTCCTCTCACCATTTCTACGTTACCTTCTCACCAGTCTGCTGTAGCCTGTAGGTAATTTAAATGAAGAAGGTAGTGATGCAGGTGTGGAGCGAGGTACTGCAGATGGGGGGCGAAGATATGCAGATGGGGGAGGTAGTGTGCTGTGCAAATTTTTTTTAAGGGAGGTAATGATGGGAGAGAGAGAGAGAGAGGTAATGCTAACAGAAAGGTTGTAATTTGTGTGGAAAGGAGGTAATGCAGATGGGAGATAGCTACTGCAAATGAAGAAAGAGGTAATGTAGATGAGAGGAAGGTAGTGCAGATTTGAAGTGAGGTACTACAGTTTTTGATAGGAGGTAATGCTAAAGGGGAGGTAAGTAATGCAGATAGGGAGGGAGGTAATGCAAATGCGAGGGTGTTAATACAAACGACTGCATCCCCATCTGTATTACCTCTCACACCAATTACATTACCTCCATACCACTGCACTACGTCTATCTATCTCCCTAGTAGTCATTCTGTTTTCCTTCTTCTACCGAAGATTATTCTTTTGGTCTTTCTCTTCTTATTCTCCGGCATGCTGGTCCCGTGCGTGGTGGCCCACCGTTCATGTCTTCCTCGTTTCCCAAAGCACTAAAACACTACTTATGTAGTATATACTTATCTCATCCTTTTCATATCTTAGCGCACTGATGTCAAAAAATCCAGTGAGGCTTCTAGTGTAACGTATATTGCTCATATATAATCCTAGTTGGCATTGCGTTCTAATGCTTACCGTTCCTATTAATTGCTTGCAGTGGGAGTCCTGCTTTGTCTTAAAATGTATATAGATCACTGGCTAGACAGACTTGAAGTTTTCTCTCTTTTTGTTTTAGCACACACTTGTTATAAGTTCGTATGATTCCAAATTCCAAAGGCAAAATATTGCATCTTTCCTTATATTTTCTTGCTACGTGCGCTCTGCAGCTTAGTGTGTCACGAAGACGCAGAGCAGGTGAGTCAACATACCAAACTTGCTATTTGTCTTGACCAGGTAACGCTGAACTGGACCCCGGGCAGCCGCGTCAAACGCTTATAAAGGGAACTTTGACCTCGGTCACATATCTTTAAAGGCATAATAAGTTCGGTGAACCCATGACGGACACCTAAGTTCCCAAAGCGCTATCAAATTATTTTCATTTTAGGTGTAAGAATGGCACCCACTTATACATAGTACATCATTATGGGTCAGTATTTTTTCAGCAGAGCCTGACTGCCCTCACCCTCCCCCCCGCCTCCTCCTCCTCCTCCCCCAACTCCCTGGCCGTACTGTTGCCCGGGGCCCAATTCTGTGGCTGCTATGGCAACGTCGGCACGGTCCAGCTTGCTGCCTGCCTGCTACCTCCCGCACCTCCTGTCTGCAGCCTCCTGTCTGCTGCCTCCTGCACCTTCTGTCGGCCTTTTCCCACCTCTCTTATCCTTCTGCAATTTCTGCTTCTCTTCCACAGCCCTAGCACGCCTTGTGTACCTCGTGTTGACTCTCTGTTACCATCGACTGCCTACCTTCCAGCGTGCCTAGTCCTCGCAGGTCTGTTTTAGCTATCCCGACTTAGATAATCATTGTAAAGTCCTAGATGTATTCCCTCAGCATTAACAGCAGCATTCACCAGTAATGGTCCGTCTCTGGTACTCATACTCGTATTTCTCTCACAAACGAGTAAAATTTCATGAGACTTGTTCACACGACAAGCAAACGAACGAGTTTCTTCAGCTACTCTTCCGACCATTTTGTTGAGCCCTCTTGAACATAAGTGTGTAATTACGAATAAACTTCACTAATAAGTTGGCCGTCAAGTCAGTTTTGTCAGCAAGTGTCACTAGTGCTAATTCTTCAAATTTGGAGTGAATTGAAACTCAGAAAGCTTGAGGCTTTAGTGCTTGCTTGACCGACACAGTAATTCACTTCGACTCATAACTTGGAAAATTCGTTCATTTGACTATCTTGTGAAACCACCTTGATGCACCTTTACTTCCTTCCTACTTTCCCTGTAACGCCAACCTTTTTCTATTTTGCACTACTTCTTGTTTTTGATTTATTAATCCCAAAATTGTCTATCTGCTTGTGAATTTTGATTACACACCCACCTTTTATTTTCTGTTTCGAAGCATTGCGCTCTGTCTAGGATCTGTCAAATTAACGTAGACCTAAACTAGAGATGCCCTTCGAAAGCGTAGACCTCCCCTTCACCAGGCAACGCAGTGCTAGTGAAAAGGACAAAATGGTTCAGATTGCAAGATTTTTCCCAAATCATCAGTAACATTTAATTAATTATGCTCTTATTATATTCCTTGCAGTTCCTGCAAATTTCGGGAAGTTCCCTCCATAACTTTACGATTTATTTTGCAAAAAGGCAGACAAATGGACAATCGGACATTCAGATCATCATCAAAATGAATCATCTATTCCTCGTTACATTCATAACAGCTTCTGCAAGTCTCATGAAGATCCGTCCATAACCTTTCAAGTTATATTGGTATCGGACAGAAAAGCTCCGGCAAAAACCTTACCTCCTTGTCGGAGGTTGTCAATACATGTAGTAGCGAAATTAATATTGTACCATTTGTCAATAATATTTGTACAACATCCGCAGGTTCTTTGGTGCCGTGCTTATTAATATTTTTCAGTCTATCTGAATATTTTTTCGATATTTTCCGCCGAACTTACTTTAGCTCCTTTTTTTTCCTTAGAAACATTGTTCGAGCAAAAAATATGCCAGCAATGATGAGGCTTATGTGCTCGTTTGTGTTTTTCCATCCAATGCAGTTGTTTGGAATGGTGTTGATGGCTCTGCCTTTGTAGGTGCGAGCATTGGCAGTTTAAGAAATCTGTAAATAGAGTTATTCTGTGATCTCTAATCTTCTCTTTCTTTTATCTCTTGCTGGGCGGATTGCATGGGGGTGTGATAACCTTACGGAGTTTCGTCCGTTTTCACATTGCCAATTTAGTGTATCTTAGTAATAATAATAATCTTAGTTACTCATATTTCTATTGCAAATTCTTTAAAGAAAAACTATTGTATATTTCAGTCTTGAGCACGGATAGATAGAGGCAAAAGTAGGCAGAAAAGATGGGAAAAATTCGTCAGACTATGCACAAGGTAGGGTTAATAATGTATCAGTAGCGCGTACGAATCATATTAATTATCTGTGCATCTCTTTGAAACCGACTTCAAGTCACAATTGGGGACGTAGTGTCATAGATGATGCTGATAGCAATCCTTTGTACTATTTATAATACAAAATCTATTATTCGCATATACCTTTAATGGAAGACGATCATGGAAGCATGAAAAAGACGATCTGTCAGTGAATATCTCGCTGTTCTTTTTGGTTTTCGGGTGCATTTGTATCTAAAAACCAGACTTTTATGACCAATTTGTTATTAAAAATGACCATGCGAAATGCACGTACGTAAGAGCAGAGTTGTATCGTTTGCATTAGCATTCTCGCAAGTGCTGAAACATGCAACTTAAATGTTCGGAGCATAATCCGTAGATTATTTCTCTTATTCTTGTATATTGTCTAAATACTTACGATTTGTCGCCAGGATTGATTTACCAATAAATCTACCTTTCTACGCAATGTTTATGTACTTTCCCGGTTATCAGTGAAACATTGCAGTTTACTGTACCATAGAGCCTGCAAGAGCTGCTCTACGTCCGCGATATTTATCTTAAAAGTGTTTCAATACACACCGTCATCACGCACACCCCAACCACTGATTCAGTAATTCCTCTAAGCAATTAATGGCATAAGGAATTAAAGTGATATGATTCCTCTTCAATGTTTTTATTACCCGCGAGTGAAGCGATGAGAGGTGATAACATTTCATTGAAGATTTAAGTATAAATATTTGTATACACTGTATATGTATTTGTCTGTTCACCCAAAAAGAGGTAGAAGGAGTTGAGCAATGTCTATAATTTTTTCCAGGGAGTCTGGTGGGTTGACCTAGATGTGACCAATGCCAAAAACTAGAATTACCTGGCCATGAAAAATGACGGAGATGCATTTTATTGTCTGTCCACCCAAAATGAGGCAAAAGGAGTTAAGTCTTCGTAATAGTTTTTCTCAGGCAGTCAAGTGGGTTGACTGAGATGTGAAAATGGAAAAAATTTTGAGTTAGCTGGCCATCATAAGTGAGGCGTTGAACCTATAACTCAACCCAAAAAAAAGGCAGGCGTTGAGCTTTTTTAGACAGTCAGGTGGATTGATTGAGATGTGAAAACGCCAAAACTCTAGAGCAAGCTGGCCATAAAAAACGAAGGCGTTGAACTTACCCCGAACACGGCTGATGGTCTTACGCCACGACGCGTTCTAGTTCCTTATGCCCTTAATGTGTCGAACTTTACTACCTCCAATGTAGGCATCACTGCTGACCATTTACAGCACATTGTCATTGTTCTACACTGTTTTACAGTATATTTCTAAATTCAGTATCCTGGAACACATTGGCATGCACTCACTCCCATAAATCATATATACTCTTTTAAGCAACTAGAAGAGCACGTGCAAAGCATTAAACTAACGCCCTTTTATTCCAGTAAACAAAATGCTGCCCGTTTTTCATCGAGTTTGTAGATATCTTTCACTCGACTGTGGCTAGATCGTAAGAATTGTGTCCATCTGACATCTTTGTAAGATCTTAGCTGCGAATTCCGCTATTGTCGCGGTGCGTATTTGTGAACTATTAGCGTGCATAGCTCTTGGAGTACGCTCCTCTTTTCTATGATAATCCCTTATTAGATCTTGGCGATTTAGTACAGCGAAGTTCCAACACTGCTGATTTGAAATTAAGAACACAATAGGTTCACAAATACGCTAAGAAGTACAAGCTAACTACATTTTCCAATACGATTAGGTCCATTCACATAATAGGTGGCCATGCACGGGACAAAATTCATAGTATGTTGTGAGGAAAAGAGAGATGCTCTGTCATAGCAGTCACGTAAATATTCCACACCTACTGCTAATTTTGATCCAGTTTAATTTCGCTTTACGGTCACACTTGAAATAGTTATTCGGACGGAGCTTTTTCTTCACTTTAATATGAATGGCAAAGGATTACTGAGTGTACAGTGCAGCGTCAGTATCCGCACTTTTACGTCTCGTAATTCTTATAAAATTGGCCAAGGGAGATAAGACTGGCTTGTGTAATAATGGTAATAACAATAGGACATTTGGGTTTTAATTTAATTTGTTTAGGTCCCTACATTTTGAGATACGCGGCAGCTACTGTTGTGGCTTCTCCCGCCACTTCAAATGTCACCTTTCCCCGTGAAAACAATGCTAAATTTACGCTGCAGCCCCTCATTGTTACATTCGTAAACTAGAAGTTGTGCAAAATAATATACTAAGGCAAATACTTCACGTTAAACGAGATCAAAATAATATACCGTTGATGAATCGTAGTGATATGTACCGCGATTTACTAATGTTGCAATATCAAGATGTGTATAACTATTCGCTTCTTACGTTTTTCTGTTCACTCATACAACACCATCCTCTTGTCTTTCAACAATATTACGGATCACTCATACCCCATAAAAACTACGAGATGAGACGCTCCATTCTCAATCTTCCAAATGTGTGTGTTGATGTTGAGATACGTTCAACTATTTTCCAAACAGTATCACATGTTAATCGAATTCCAACACACCTATTAGATCCTGTGTCTAATGACGCCTTTAAAAAGCGGTATAAAGATTATGTTATGCAATTGTATCAATCTAATTACTACTTGTTACCCAAAAAAGTTCTACAATTTTCTATGGGTTATGCTGATATATTACTGTACGTATATTGAACTCAGTTTTCATTATTGTAATATTCATCTGTGTGTAATAAACCAATCAAACTGTCAAATTTCCTTGGTTCGTTATTATGGTATTATGTATTTGGCGTATCCGAGAGATTCCAAAATTGTTACATCGAAACTATTCACTAAAACTACAAAAAGTAACCTTTCAACCTGCAAAGGCTGTAACTCATCTGCAACTTTGGAAAGTAAGACGTAAGAGATGCAAGTTTCAATACAAGGGAAACCATCAAATGAATCTTTGGAACCGCAACGGGAACGTTCTGACACTCACAGCAGCAGCAGCAGCAGCTTGCTGCCGCTCGTATGGGTGTGCGATGCAGAATTTGGCAGCTCACGAGAAGCTTAAGATTTGTTTGAAGCCCCCAAAGAATGAGACAGAAAGGCAGGGCTGGCAGGCAGAGCCGCACCACCTGTTCTGAGACTCCTCTCGGCAGCACCAGGAGCGAGGGCCGGTGCAGTGTGAGGGTGTGTGGGGCGCTACTGCTGCGGCTCCAGGCTGTGAGACTCCGCCCTTCCAGCACGTGACCGAGAGTTCCAGCGATGCTGTCGCTACCTCCGCCGCTTGCTCTCGGCGACCGTTGCAGCAGCGCGCCACTCGGACACGTGTTCTCCAACCGATCACGACCTCCTGCTGTGGCTGTCTCTCCATCGTGATCTCGCGCCCTGTGGTCTGTTTAGAGTTTTGGTTTCCTAGTGACTGTGCCCGATTCACTATTGCGCCTGCTTCTTCGAACACACATATACCCGTATATTTTGGCATTACTAGGTTTAAAATGTCTATCCATAGAGTCTCGCGCACTGGACCCTGTTTACTATTGTTCTTCCTGTGCTTGTGCTCAAGTAGTATTGCATCTGCTGCTTTGGACACGGGCAGATCACCACATATCCTGAAGTCCTTTATAAGTTTACCTTTCCTTCGAGTGGTGTCTACGCGTTCCGCGGCTAACTGAAGCTTTTGATTTTGTAGTGCGTGTGCTCAAGTCTGCGCTTAATTTCTAGCTTCGGGCTCTGGCCGAGCCCAGTAGCCTACAAGCTGTCATACTCAACTCAATTTGAAGCGGTGCCTGGGGATTGCTGCAGCAGATATGAAGCTGACAATAGTGCTGGCTCACAAGTTACTTCGGCAAAAGCACCACCATATTGTTCACCCACAGCTGTATGGTTGAGTAGCTAAGTATTGGAACCAGTGATTAGGAACTTCAGCTGCTAATGCTCATATCCCGGATTCTTGGATAATGTTCAGGACCCACTTCCACGTCGCACTGCAACGTTGTGACATTCTGGAGTCTGTGCCAAGCACTGAAATTCTACTTATCTTAACTGCCAATAGCATTTTCCATCGCTGTTTAATGACCCCTTATGCTGCAAGCAGTAAACACTTTTAAGCACTGAAATAACCCCACGATTAGTCGAGTTCCATGTTCCTCGTGTGCTGCAATAGTCGACTGTTTGGAAGCGTAAACTTGCCATTCCTACGAGAAACCAAATTTTTTCCTCATAGGGTTAAATCGATGAAGCACAAAGAAGTAATTAGTTTGAGAGTAAATTAAATAGTGCTTTTCTTTCCACCCTTGATGTCTGAACGTGGATCAACACCATAGTTTTTGTTTACCTCCGGGAAGGAGGTTATGTTTTCGTCGTGTTTGTCTGTCACCAAGATAACTCAAAAAGTTATAAACCAATTTGGACGAAATTTACAGGGATTGTTAGGTATGCTAGGAGAAACAGATGATTAACTTTTGTTGAAGATATGTCCATCCGTTTGTCTATTTGTGTGCTTCATTTTTCTCAATGCCATAACTGAAAAAGTTATTAATGGATTTTGATTAAATTAACATGAGTTGTTAGGTATATAACAAAGAGTAAATGATCAAATTTTGGTAATGATCCGTTTGTTCATTCGTTCGTTTGTCACTCTTTTTAATTTTATGCTTGTTAGCAAAATAACTCAAAAAATTATGAATGGATCTTTATGAAATTCATAGGGATTGTTAGTAATGTTGAAAGACATAAATGATTAAATTTTGGTGCAGATCGATTTGTTCGTTTGTATTTTTGACTCAAGTTTGTCATAACGTTTGTTAGCAGAATAAGTCAAAAAGTTACGTTATTATTCATTATTATGAAAAGGCACAACGGATTAGAATTTGGAGTTTATGCAAAGAAAATAATGGTTTCAGAGCCAATTTGAATTTTTTACTACCGTTGCCTCGCTTGGCGGAGGTATGCGCTCTCAGAGTGCTCTAGTTACATTATATAACTAAATAATGAACCACTCATTAATGATAAAGTCTGTAGGTAGCATTTAACAATTAGCTAGTCATCTCTAGAACTGTCCGAACAGTTGAAGTGTAGCTACAAACAAACAAACTTTACAATGACCAGCGTCGTGATATTTTTGAACAGAAGCTTAGGTCTCTTTGAAAGGAGATTTTGAAAGATAATTAACGTTCATTTTTTTTATCTACTACACTGAGTATATGACTCCTACACATCTTCCTTGGCCAGAGTATACTGCTGTGTTTCATTATACCTACAAAATAGTAGCAATTTTGTCTACAAGAAAAAATATGGAAGTAAATGTATTATTAAGGGAATGGGAAATTTTAGTTAATGTTTTATACCGTTGCATGTTCTAGTCTACTAAGTATCCCGTTTTAGAAAGACCTCTCAATGGCGAGATGCTTCTCGTGTGAACGCAAGCTCCTATCCCTTTAGAATCCTGGATTTTGATTTTTTTTATATTAGGCTACGCACCGTCGAACAATTCAATACGTAGGCTGACAAAGAAGTTGAAGTTTCTTCTAGAATATATTTCAATGCCGATATTCACATATTGTTATTCTTACCGGCAGAAAACCTAAACTGTTGCCTTTTGGTAATCGAAGTCCTGATCACAACACAAATGTGTCTTTTGAACGATGCTAAATGTACTAATGCTAATATCATTCTTAGTTTTTAAATTTTATAGCATAAAACAACGGTCGGGTTCGTAACTAAAACATTGGCCAGAAATCAGAAATCTTGTGAAACCTCCGAAAGCAAGTAGAAACGCTTGGCTTTCAGTCTCAGCTAGAGAATATATATTTTTGGTCCTAGCCGCAAAGTCTTTAATTTTGGGAGATATTCAAAGTCAAATTGTATTTCTCTGCAGAAAGTGGCTTCATTCTTGGCAATACCAAACACTATCTCATACAATGTAAAAAGTGAACATGTAACTTACTATATAAGGCGACTAATACGCAAATAAATTTATTTCTTAATCGGACAGCTATAAAACGTTTCGCAGAAACATAATTGCGGAGAGAACCATATGTGTCATGTATCCGTAATGGGTGAATACCTGCAAGGTGCCAAACTCAATTGCGTGGAACATTCAGCAATGGCTAGCTATTCTTCACACATATAAAGGTTGCTTCTTCTACAGTGCTAAATACCTGAGACTGTTCCTAATCTACTCTTTCTTTATTGTAAAGTTACTAATGTGCCTAGAGATTAACACTAATATACGTTTTTACTAGATGTGAATACCTAACAGAAACATATTGAACCCTAGACGGAAATAATTTTTTTTAACAGTTTGAATTTGGAAACAATAAGCTCCAAACATTACTCAACTGCTACACGGGTTAGTTCGTTAAGGGTTAAATCTGATTGCTGTTTGTAAGATAAAAATATTTAACGGATCATATCCCAGTCGCTAAAAGCTCCGTTTCCTCTCAGTCAGTCATGTGTACCGCTACCAGAGCTGTACACCTGACTGCTCTATATTCATCCTCTCTAATTATAGAGTTCCATTGGTTCAAGTTCTTTGAAAGACTCTCTATTTCCTGTGTTAACGTTCTATCTTTGGCTTCATCTATAGCCACATCATCACATTGTATCGGAAGTGATCCTTTCAGTTTCAATTTTCCCGTATCGTTGGGATCTATAAACCAGTTTTCATTAGCAGTTTATCTTCTCCTTAATTGTAATAACTATAAGCGGGTATCACCATTCACATGGTCATGTGGCTATGGGTTTCTTTTTTCTATCTTCCTTTATTTCCTCCTTTGCCGAAAGCTGTTTTATTTTACATAGTTTCACTTAAGTAATATGCTGTTTAACCCAGCTTCAGTACTTCGTTTTTATCGTAATCAGCATTAGAAGATAATATTTTGCCTTCCACTGGTAGATACGACCGTGCTGCTACTAGTACGCAAAGTCTGAAGTTATTTAATCTTTTGCGTAGGGCAAGTTTTTACTTTTATTACAATCGCACATAATTTTTTTTCAATCTCTCTTCAATTCTTAATTGTTGTACCATTCATGATAATGAAGAAACTTTCATCAATTCAGTCAACCTTTGAGTTTCCCAATCGAACACTGATTTCTCAGCCCTGTACAGTGTACGTGCCATTGGATCAGTTGGTCATGTTCCAGCCTGTTCTAGTCCCGCAAAAATTCTATTTTTATTCGAGCTATTGACGGGTAGAGACATTAAGAATAATTTGAGACGTAAAAAATCATGTTACTGCTTGTCAGTATAGGATTCTGTATAATGAAACGAGATTGTAATGTTTTCTGCCTCCCTCTTGTTTTCTTTCTTGCCTAATAGATACTGATGCTCGGCCAGCAATGGTAAATCAGGTGGTTTCCTCTGTAATTCCCAAGACCTGTTGTTTTCTGTATTTTTTTATTTCATACGCTCACAAACGTTGGTAGGATATTCACTTCCTGAAACTAGAAAAATATCATTTGTAGATTCAAATCCTCCTGGATATATATAATATTTTAGAAAATTTTCTTCAAAAAAGTAAAGCGTAGGCTTCAAAGTGTTCAGCAAACTCAAGAACCACATTTTATAGGATTAAGAAAAGTTTAATAGGTGATACATTCAAGTGTTGTTATTCATAAATCTGCAGTGACTGGAGTTGTTGGAAAAAGGCTTCTTTCTCAGAATGCATATGGCTGCATCTTTCTTCTCTTGTAGCGAATTACGACTGTGCTCGTTGTTATATTTTCTTTTTCCGGTGTGCCAGCAGTCGTTTACCGAAATCGTCAATACAAGTTAAATAAATCAATATTTGTGTTGGAATAAAAAATGCGCATGCTTGGTGAAATAAAATTATTGTTATGAATCCGGAGAATGTTTTCCTTAATGATTCACAACCACTGTTTGGCAACATCTTACACCGTTTTGTATATTGACCAAATTACTGGAGCTTATTTGACAGGATTAATATAACCATATTTTGTAGGTAGTCTATCCTTTCAAATCCATTGTGATTCTTTGCAATTTTTCCTTTTGCTTCCATTATACATCATTCGTTCTTTATTACCTCCAGTGGTTATAATATATGTCGCTTTCCCTATGCTTTTCCTGTTTGCTCTTGACATGCTTAGGTTCCACTTTTTTTTTTTGCCGAACATCTACAAGTCCATTCCGTCTTCATTACTTTCGATCGCAGCGAAGGCTGTTGGTAGAATAGAATTTAGAATAAATAGAATTTAAATATATATAAATGTATTAATGATAATCACTTATATTTCCGTGTTTCCCATTACATTGTCAGACTCCTTCCCGAAACGTTGTTTCAATGCAAATACATTACAACAAAGTCAATATCAGTCATCTATATCATCATAACTTTCAAAAGTCCACTACTTCCTTTTGCAGTCCTTACAATTCATGTTTTCCTACAGTTAATGAAGGAAGAAACTTAGACATGGAAATCTCAATGACGACATTACAAGATGTTCTGCGATATATAGCGTAAAGCTCCTTTCACTGTAAGGCAGAAAAGAACAAACTCCATAGCCTTGGAGACCTATTGTGTGGCTATACCCAGCGCTATGTTGCGGCTCTTTGACGAAGGTAAGTGTTTCCACGTGACTTGTACTGGGTTATTTCTGTACTTGTAGGAGGTATGGCTGTTTGGGGGGTGTTCTAATCGCTATTTTGGTGCGCTTTGGAGCAGCGCCTGTAGCCTAGTCTTGTCTTTATACTGCTATTTAAGACAAACCTTTGAAGCAGATGGTTCTACCTTATTGTGAACAGGTTTTGTTGCTTTGTAACGATTATTCGTTGTTCTATTGCAAGTCTTGTGATAGCAAGCCTTTGTAACCAGCTTAATCTTAATAGTTCGAAATGCAGGAAGTTTTACACGTACGTCATCAAACTCTTCGCAACTGAAAAAAAAATATTTTTTGTGTACAGCGGGGGAATTTACTGCCATGTAACATACGTTAAGCGGGGCTAAGACTTACGGTCCTCTTGCTCTTCTTTACCCGTTTTTTTTTTCAACACAGTGAGCGTCTTGACCTCCGCCATCTTATCAAATCTCTGGGGTTCAATTGAACTCACCTTAAATACCATTTTTCCAAAGCACTTCCTACTGCATGTATTCTTTTGCCGTAAGCGTGGCTCATTGTTCTGGAAAATTACAAGCACCGTGTATTGATATTTTCATTTACTATTAACTACATTTTACTGATTGTCTGAATAAGTTGACAATCATGCTAACCTAGTTATATATATTTTTTTAACAGAGCAGTGCATGAGGGCCTTCTAGTCGGGATGTGCGGTGAAGATGATTTTATCTTTACTAAACTACAATTGCACTTGTGCCCCTGATATTCCAATTGTTCATGACGAGTTGTATCAAATTTAAGATTATTACCCTCCTAACTTTTGTTCGTGATTTGCGAAACAAACAGGTGCCAGCATTCAGTCTGCATATAACCCTACTTCTTTACAGCTTTGTTTGTTTTAGGGAAATTACATCAACTGTTTTGATCTTAGCTTTTTCACTTTGTATTATAGCGCTACTAGAGTATCCGCGCTGTCAAAAATGACAGCGAAGAATTTGTGATGACCTTCTTCATTGAGCATTCATTCGTTGTTACAACTGTTAACCTAAAGGCACCTGGAGATGAGCGTTCAACGGCTTCACAACTGCTGAGCATCGAAACTTTGTTTTTATTTTTTTTTTGTTTCTCTCTCTCTCAGATGGAAAACATTCGTTGCTTTTTGCAAGCCGCTCAGCCAACGCCCCTAAGCAAGTTTTCTAAACATGTTTTCTAGGTGGCCTTGGCTCAGCAACGCTGAAACTAATAGTTTCAATTTGGTATCATGGTTACGGTAGGATGTCATATAGGTCTAACGGTTTTTGCGTAGCGAAAGCTGTTTCGCCGACTATTGAATAACAGTTAAAAAAACTGATGCAACGAAACTATCTGTGGGAACCCTGTGTGGGAAGAAACTAAGAATCACGATGCATGAGAGTGCTAATGGAAGCTTCAGATATCTTCAGTGCTGCGATTGCAACTTCGGCAGTGCAAGAAGTGCATTCAGACGTAATTAAGGGGGCCCTATACTGTACTTTGCCCATAGATTCGATGCGGGGAGAAGGTAATACTCGTACATATCAGGCTAAGCCTTCGATACCTTAATTGTTTGAATTTCAACTGTCACTGATTAAGATACGTTTGCCATCAATTGCAACTTCGTCAGTTTTCTACCAATCAGTTTTCAATGAAGCTTGACAGGATGAATACGGTCTCGAACCTGGCCAAATTCTC
>LQNS02278082.1:9541453-9552157 GCA_001587735.2 Parhyale hawaiensis | reverse complement strand
AAGCCTTCGATACCCTAATTGTTTGAATTTCAACTGTCACTGATTAAGATACGTTTGCCATCAATTGCAACTTCGTCAGTTTTCTACCAATCAGTTTTCAATGAAGCTTGACAGGATGAATACGGTCTCGAACCTGGCCAAATTTTCGCCTATCTGTTTTCTTAAAATGTGACAGAAAATGGCCAGATAAATACACATCGGTCTGCATTGTATTGGAGATAATGATCCCACTTTCGCCATCTTCTACAACCTGGTCATCGATCTCTATGGAAACGCAGCTTAATTACAGAATTTACAACCTGGCCTATTTGTCGCTTGTTTCATTAAGATGCAGACACGAAACAAATAAACACACGAAGCGTTTTATTATATTAGGACACGAATTTTATATACAGTATATGCAATTTTATGGATCGGGGACTGGCACCTTTTGCATGTTTTTTTTTTTTTTGCCCTCTAATCATAAATAATAATAATTACTGAAAAGGTGATATATCTTAAAAATTGCTCGTTGTGCACCAAGACCGTATATTCTAAGTGTGAAGGAGACACGGCTACGTACTGAGCTCTCTCGTTATTATACAAATGTAACACCTTTTAGTATCCCCGAAGTCTGAACTAAATTTTGCCCGTCCCGAACGTATAATTTCCTCAGCGGATATTGGACTCGACTATGCAAGCAGCGAATACTAACTCAAAATTATCATCTGCAACTCATTTACGAAGTTACTAAAATGAGGAGGGCTCTCCCTGTGTTATCTGCTCATTATTAAATTGTCTTTGTAAAAGTGCGAGTCGATAGAAACTGGAACCGCAGTTGTAGTTCGGAATTGGAACGGGAATTATTTTCTAATAATTAATTGGTAGCACACCATTTCGCCAAGTAACACTAGTTCAAGTTCTAGGTAATTAGCTTATTTTGCCTGAAAAACTTATAATAGAAAAGAAATCTTCTAGAGATTCACTTTAAGATATACTGTATAACAGTGATCTTCCTGTAACCTGCGAAAACCGCGATTAATTAGACTGTAAGAACTAGTCCAGATTTCATCGATACCTTCAACAGAGGATTCCCTGTATCGGCTCTATCTTTCAATTTCATGTCAAATCATTTTCATATCCAAAGAAATTGTCATTACCAACCACAGGTCTATTTTTATGGCCAGGCAGTATTATCTCCTTGCATCGGCTCTTTTACATTAAATGTGTCCTTTGTTTTTCTTTTCGTGAATCATATTAAATGATTAATTAACCTACACACAGTACTGTATTTGTTCTGTTCTTCCAATTCTTTTCTGACTTGTTGCTCCATGTGCCTGTCCTTGCCTTCACGAGTTCTGGTTTTCCCGTTAGACGTCTGCAATTCCGTCATATCTTAGCCTATGGCAAATAGTTAGGAGAGGGCTGGAGCCTTGGCCTTGGCTGCTCTCTGCAAATGGGTCTGTTGGTCTGTCTACTGTTTACTATCTGATTAAAACACGCTTTTGTGATACTGGACTTCCTACACGTCCACAGTATCTTCTCCCCTCTTAAGAATGCTTCTATCGTGGATATGAAGGCTAACTCTCTGCCGGCGGCTGAAAATCCGATGCCAAAAGCATCCGTGAATCCATGGTCGCTTATCCAGTAAATATGTATCTTTCTACTTCACTGCTCAGTTGGATTCTAACGTCCAGTTCCAGTTAAATCAACTTATAATGAAGATAGTAAATGGTTAAATTTTGAATCTCACCAACAAGTATTGTTAGTACGAAGGTTTGAAGAGTAATCGTGTAAAGTCATTACAGTAGTATGTAGTTAATCGAATGTAATTCTTTGCATGAGGCGGTTTGTATAGGGAAAGTTGAGCAGCCAATGGAACGCTTTACGAGCTGTGATTACGAGCCAATGTTCAAATTTGGTGCACAGAGCGCCCTTGACGTATACGAGTTATAGAAATGCGCTCTAATAACAAGTCTCCAGTTATTTGTATCTTATGGATTTTGCAGTATTACCAGAACAGCTTGTGAGACTGTGTAAGGCAGTACTGCAATGATGTTTGGTGCTTGAAAAGCGCAGTACCACTATAAACTCTTGTAGATCCTGTGAAGAGTACCCAACTACTAAAGATTCATGATGATTTTGCAAACAGTACCCTGCTGTTATTGACTCGCGTTGATTAGGTGAAGCGTACTAAACTAGCTGTAAATTCGTATAGAGCCAGGAAGGAGTACACAACTAGTATAGACCCCCATAAATGAATACCGCGTAGTGCACCCAGTTGCAGCAACTTCGTACAATCCTGAGATTATCATTGAGGACGGGGAGACATTGCAGGCGATATACTGGGTTTTTCTTGTCAGCCTCTCTTGCGTCCGTCCCAGGTCTCCACTGCGTTCCCTACGCAAGTCACTGATCATATTGCACACCGCCGCCAGCGGCGCTGCGCCGAAGCATATTGAGATGAAAATTTAATGCGAGTCTAAACATGATCCTCCGCTAAAACACTGCCTCTCAAATTAAATCGACAAACTCTAGGCGCATTAAATGTGCAGCATTTGCTCGCCGAGCTCGCATAGCACAATGTGTTGCAGCAACCCGTGGAGGTTTTGTGTTGCTGGACGCGTCGCTTCGTTTTGTTTGCCCAGTCAAAGCTGCCATATTAACGACAACAGTAGGCAGTGTGTTGATTTATATAAAATTATATCAGCCTTAAATCGTTTATGTTTATGAGGCTAATATATTTATGACTCCCTGAAGTTGAAAGACGCTACAACGCAAGATGTAGTCGCTTTAGTTTACCTGCGATTAGGTTGGAATAGAAAAACGGTTTGCTGCATTTCAATGCGTCAAAGTGTTCAATGATCTTCCAGAATGTTTGGTACAACCTATATCGCACAAAGATTTTAAATGTCGCTATAGAGATTTTCTCACCGACATATATTTTGTTGAACTTAGATACGTCAAAATTACATGAATTTTTGTCCCAAAGCCGAAACACGCAAGTGCATCATAAAAATAAAGTGCATCATGATGATGCATAGAGAATTTTATGATGCACTTAGCACGAATTGATGCACTGATGTGTTTCGGTTTTGTGACAAAGCCAATGATGGACCAAGATGCATCAAAAACAGGTAAAATTGATGCACCTGAAGAGACGAAACTTTGAAAAACCACAGCAATCTGCTTGTTAGTATGTAACGGCGTCTCGCTTCTCACCTGTAACAAAACTACAAAATTTTTGTTCACTTTGTTTTTGCGAAAATCTATTTTGTGACAAATATATTTTTTCTGTCTGCTGCGATGACACACCAAACTACGCCATGAAACGCCTGATACTTCTCTGTGGAATGAACATCCTGTTCAATTCTATGTGTAAATTAGTGCACTTAATTTATTAACATCTTTAATTTACTGGATGCGATGCATGGCTGATATTACAATTGCTTGATCTCAATCCAAAACTCCTACTGGATGTGACATTAAGTTAGATCGAAATCCGAATACCGCCTTGTCCTTTTTACCCTGTTGGCTTCAACAACAGAACTGTGTGGGTGTATATGTAGCTACGAGAAGATAGAAATAGAGCCTTATTATAGAAGCGGCAGGGCTCCTACGCGATACAAACGCTCGAGCAAAAACGTCTACGGGAAAGGTATTACTATATTTCCCCCTGTATTTTTCTTCAAGTGAAAAGAAAACCCATAATTATGGATTTCGTGGGTAGACTATGCAAAGTGGATTTAACAGTTGTATCTTCTGTCATCACTATTTTTCTCATTTTCTTTTTTAAAGATGTTCTAAGTTTCATTTCATCACCAGTGAAAGAAAGAACAAGTGAATGCAGCTTTACTTGAACGAATATATCCTTGTGGAGCCCCAGCAAGTTGTCTTGCTAGTTTTTTTTTTTAATTAAGCAAGTGCGGATAAAATTTTGTCACTGAATATTGTGATTTCCCGGAACTAAATACTAGAAGATCTGTTTACTCTATTGCAATCTAGTAAGAATAGTACAAACGTACCTGCCCTGATGTGGTATAGTTCCCGATTGCATGTCTAGGACATGCAGCAAATGTCTTGACGATTACTTTAAGCATGGTCGATCAATGCTAAGAGAACAATAGTAGCAATAAAATATTTTTTTGGCTATATGAATCTTCGTTGTTAAAAATTAAAAAAAAAAAACAAGTGTTAAATGCAATCAAAACTTCGAAAATAAGAAAAGAATTTATAGAATTCTACGGTGTTTGAATCATACATTTCATTTAGTGATGGGTGGCATGTTATATATTTTGGACATCCGCAGATGCGTATCTTTAAGCGTTTTGACATCCGCGGGTGCGGATGCAATTGCAGATGTTACCATCTTTACATCCGCAGATGGCGGATGCATAAAAGAGGCGTGGATGTTCCACAGATGCGGATTTTCACCCTACCACAAATACACACACACACACACCTCCTCTCACGACTGCAGTTTGTACAACACTTGGGAAGAAAACTTAGATGGTGCGTTGTTGACAGAGACAGCGCTTGCACACATTTCAATCCAAATGGGAATTTGTAGTTTCAGCACAATAGGTGACCTTAGTGTACAGTGATAAACGTGCACATCTGTGCCTCCTTTGCTGCGAACGTAGATCTTTAGCGGATTTTATAGTTCTGACATCCGCGGATACGATTGCGGATGTTATCATCTTAGTATCCGTAGATGCAGATATTTAAAAAGTGCGGATGTACCGCGGATGCGGATATTTGCCCTATCACTTATTTCATTTACAAAATAATTTTTCCTAGTTAAATTAAACTCTAGGTAGACAATAGCATTGCTCCACATAATACTCGTCGTTGGAGTGTATTCGTGGCCAGCGCATTATAATAATTAATACATATCAAAACGTGTTTTCATTACAAACATATCGGTGCAATTTTAAACGATGATTGAGTATACTTATGTCTGTACTTTTAAGTGCAGTAAATGGCGAAAAAAAAAGTTAATTTCTTGGCTCTAAGCCAGTAAATGTTCATTTCACTGTTCTTTCATTTACGGATTTAAGAATATATTCAGTTCAGTGAATAACAACAGTGGATTCAGTTCAGTGAATAACACCAGTGGATCGAATGTTTCACTAGTCAAATATCACTCGTGAAACTAAATACCTTTATATTCTTTCATGCAGTAATATGCTTGGTCAAATTTAAAAAAAAAAACCGTTTTCATCAACACAATTATATCATAGGTAGATACAGAAAATATAAATGGCAATGAGGTCAGATTTTGTTAAACCACAATTTCAGCTGTAAACGTTAAATGCTTGTGACTGAGAAGGAAGATCCTAAGGAAATAATAGTGAAAGTAAAATCAAAGCAGTTTTTTAGTCGAAATTCTTAATAAGAGAACGTTTATACTACAGAGAGTATATTCGTTGACATCTATTTAATGGGAAAAAAATCTCATACTAACCCTTACTTATTTTATAGGCAGAGAAACTGGATAAAAAAATTACTATACTTAACTTGACAAATTCATTTATGGTGGTTATTTAAACCATGAATACTTTGGATGCCACCAAGCCGATGCACACCTGTTGATGCTGATGCTTGCACTGCACGTATTTCTTGCCGTATCTGTTTTAATTTTGTCCAGCCGTTCAGTAGCTCTGCTAATTTTTTCACCAGCAATGCATTGTTTTAACTCGATTTTCGTAGCTGATTAGTCTATTTGACTTTGACCAACATCAAACAGCCTTGATGCACGAGTGCTTTTCCGTTGTGCAGTGAACTCCAGTATTTACATATACCAGACCGCCTGCTGCTGCCATTCTTCAAAGGCCAAACCACAAACTTTTCTCAATTTTTTTACCCTAAAAATCCAATGCAGGCCTCTTACTAATTCAGAGGATCCGAAGCGAGTTTTTTGGACGTCCTCTCTCTGATCTCCGCAAAGGAAACGTATTAAAAATGGACAATACTTTGAGCCCCTACTTCTAGCCATCATAATGCTGGAAAGCTTTCTTTGGCCTCCACTTTTGATAGCTCAACTTTGCTTTTTTGACTTGCTAGCCAAGGAGCTGCGCAAGTCAGGAAGAAATGCGCGCTCTATTTCTTTTGCCTAGCGGTAAAGTTACTTCCTAATTTCCCTTTTCGATGTTGAATGAACGCTGAGAAATTGTTTACAGCTGGAGCGTTTGAAGACATGCAGGGAGTTTTTAGTTTCCATCTTGGTATCAACCCGTGATTTGTGAAGATTCCTTCAGATTAGCGAAAAATACTCACAAAAATGAAAGGGAAAAGTCGCTCCACAAGTCATGAAAAGCTGCAAATTTCTCCATGTGGCGTGTTTCGCCACTGGTATTACTTATCGTCGAAGAGAAGCCAAACAATTTGGTGAAAATAGGACGAGGAAAGACTTACTGCAAGTTAATGGATTATTAACTGTATTATACTTTCTTCAAGAAAAGACCATATCACTTTATGAATGACGAAATTCAGAAAAAATATGTAGATGGACGACCGGAGTCAACGCTTGATTCCAAAATTCAGTTTTATCAGCAACTCTCTCGTAAGCATCCCTTCTGAGGTACTAAGAGAACCTGCATTTTCTACAAGAGATATTAACTTCTTAAAGTGTTATCCTGCAGTCACTTGTTCTGCTTTTCGATAATTCCCGGCTATCACAATGTCTTCCGTATTGTCGTACGTCGCTTGCAGCCATTTTTATTCTTTAACGATTACTGGCGAGTATTCGATAATAATACAAAACTCGGATTACCGAAATCTTCATTACCGAAGCACATTTCAAATCTGTTCTATTGATATCGTTGTCTAAAAGTTCCCAAGTTAAACAAAGCCGAAATTCTGGGAAATTATATCGAGTGTTCATTGATTCTAGAAAATAGTAGCTTAAAGGTAATTCCGTTGCCAAGTCATCTCAATAGCGTAAACTTGACTGTAGAACACTTTCTACGGAAGGAAATTCGGAGCCTCTGCATGTGTCGGGGTCATCAGTCGTCATGGCGCCCAGTGTACACGGAGAACAAAAGTTGTGCACACGCATTGGAACTTCAGGCTAGAATAGTCGGCATTGCAAATTTCCATATACTGGACATTAAGATTGATAAATTTGTACCATTGCAACTTGCTACAGTGTAAGTAGCTACAGTTGTGGCTTACATTTAATAACCTTTTTTATGCTTTAATAGTTAATGTTCAACCCGAAGCCATGTTGTTCGCAGAGTAATTGGATGGTAAGCTTGAGGGTTTTGTAGCTTTTATAGTTTTTATAGTTCGTGGACATCGGGCTTTTGATTGTTTCGACGCTATTTGTAAATATCGGTGCCTTTTTTAAGCAGGGTAGGACAACCACGTCACTACCGACACAGGCTCTTCATACGATCTTTATGTGCGTGACTAGTATTAAATGTTGAGGTTAGTTAGGCTTTGGTGAGTCTCATGAAATTCTATAGGATCCTCAAAGTAATATAACGACTCAGAAAGTTTAAACTCTTCCTGAGCCTGAATTGATTCAAAATTCAAATCGTTTCGTAGTTATATTCTATTTTGATTTTTTAATATTTATATATTCACTGTTGTAACAAACTTGAACATTGAGGCTAAATATTCAAAGTTGCGAATCAACCTCCTTGGACGAATCAGAGAAACTGTTTAGATATTGAAGAAACTCTCACGAGTAAGTGTAATTATGAATTGGACCCTAACGATTCATAACAAATATAGCGTTTGAGATTTTACATCAAACACAATAATTCAAAATAGTTTATTCGAGCGGACACTCACTAATTTATCAGCTCAGTATATCTTATAACTTATGTATACTCTACAATTTATATAACTTTAGCTTCAACCCTAATGTTTGAAAAAAAAAAATATGTATATAATCTGTTTGTATGCATTCAAACTGAGGCTGAATAATTTGCCAGCTTAATATACCTTTTCACTTAGGTGCATTCAACAACTGTACACTATTTTAGATTTAACCCAAATATTTCAAAACATGTACAGTCAAATTGAGACTGATTAATATACCAGATTGCTAAATCTTTTCGCTTATGCTGTATGTACCCAGCAAATACGTACAGTCACCCACATTAGCGAACACGTCTCCCTTCACTGTCATCTTCTGTTACTTGGATGGCGTCCCTTCTCTAAGTTTCCCCATGCCCGCTATTTACTTTCATGTCTCAAGTTTTCTCCTTGGCAGAGTTTCATTTGAATTCCGTACGCTGAAATCATTTCATTTCGGACTATCGCAACGGACGTTGTCAGCAATTACACTCCTCAAAAATACGTGAACATTACTCCAGCATTTCCAGGAGCGACTCAAGTAAAGCCCTAATTTGCCTTAGTTCCTCCCTGGTATTCCACAAACTTTAATCACCAAAATGAATAACATCAATTCTCGGTCTTGTTGCATTTTGGCTGTCCCAGCTTATCCAATTATTTTACACTTCCCCTCGCTCCCGCTTTAGCATTCTGTAACTCGTCCCTCCTTCCACCTCTGCATCTCGCTGCTGCCAGTCTCTCCTCTTCTCCTTGTATCTGCAGGCTTTGGGTGTCTCTCTTTCCCTTATGCAAGATTGCCTTAATTTACATTTGATTATAGATGAAACTTCGGTACCCAGTTTGGCTGGTCTTCGTCTCACATCGTACAGCTTCTTAACGAAGTAGTTGTTGTTGGTGTGTTTTCGAACAGCATTCCTTCGAGTGTAATGCCGTTGCTACTTCAGCATTACTAGATATCAATATGCTCTAGCAATCTAGTTGACAGTTTTTCAGTGTTTCTTTGGTGCAGTTTCTTCATATTACTGTTCTAGCTTACTTCATATGCTGATGCATTTCGGAGTGCCATAAGTCTGCGATTTATTTTTTTTTTCCTATTTTTTATTGTGAATACTTACCATATATTTATTGCGCTATTCTGTAACTGTAACTTTATATAAATTTCTCTCATCAATTCATAAGCCTATTGTCATTATTCATATTACTTGAAGAATGCAAGCATTTCTTGAGTGACTTAATTACATATTACGACTTGTGATGCACGGTTGTCCTTGTTTATTTAGTTTGCATTTATGAACCTCTTAACAAACTGCTGCTCCTTTCTGTGCTCCCCTTCTGAGTTATTCTTTCGGAGCACATGGGGTGGATGAGACCCTCCCTTAATTCCGATTATCCTGCGTGTTCGTCTTGCTGTTTTCTAACGTCCGGACTTGACTGCCAAATATTCGGGTTAGATCGATGGCTTTGACCAATGAAGCAAATGAACGGGCACTGATTCTGGCATTTTCACTAGAGACGTCGATGACCAATTCCTATATTTTGAGAGACAACCCTTCCGTTTATTCCGACGTATAATGCAGTGTTATTTTCTTTAGAGACTTTGATGACCAATTTCAGTGCGTTTGAGTATAGGAAGCCCTTGCAGTTATGTATGTGGGGAAAGTTATTTTCTGCGACTTAGATCGTCAGTTCTCGTCTTTTGGGAGAAAATCCTTTCATTTATACCAATAATCAGTGCAGTGTTACGACCAGTTTATACATTTAGACAGGATACTTTAATGTTTACTTGAAATGCGGCGTTATTTTCTTCTCAGACTCTCGTGATCAATTTTTGTGTGTGGAGTAGAATCCATTGCGTCCTGAGAATATAACCAGTATTATTATTTATTTATTTTTTTTTTGATGCATCGGGTTATCAACTCTCTTGAGTTGTTACCTTCATCAAGGAGGTTGTTTTTATCGAGTACGGCTATCCGTCTGTCTGTTTTCCTATTTGTTTGTTTGCCTCTTGTCTGTCTCTAAGATAACTCAAAAAATTATGGAAGGATCTTTACGAAATTTACTGGGACTGTTGGACATGTTAGCAGTAACAGATGATTAAAGTTTGGTATAGATCCATTAAACCGTTTGTTTGCCTATTTTTTCTTATTACCATAACTCAAAAAGTCATGTACGGATATTTATGAAATTCACATGAGTTGTTAGGTATATTTCGAAGAGTATTTTTTCAAAATTTTTGCGATGATCTGTTCGTCCGTTTGTCTCTGTTTGATTTTGTGCTTGTAGCAAAATAACTCGAAATGTTATGAACGGATTTTTATGAAATTTACAGAAATTGTTAATAAAGTCAAAGGATGTAAATGATTGAATTTTGGTAATGATCGGTTAGTCTGGTTGTGTTTTTGACTAATGTTTTTCAGAATGTTTGTTAGCAGCATAACTCGATAAGTTATGAACGGATATTCAAGAAAGTTACAGAAGCTATTATTACTGCCAAAGGCACAAATGATTAGATTTAGGTGTTGATTCAAAGGATG
This sequence comes from Parhyale hawaiensis, assembly GCA_001587735.2. Lineage (NCBI taxonomy): Eukaryota > Metazoa > Arthropoda > Malacostraca > Amphipoda > Hyalidae > Parhyale > Parhyale hawaiensis. The sequence goes on along the minus strand of LQNS02278082.1, from coordinate 9,541,838 downwards.
TCATGGTTTTAGAACCAATATAAATTTTTCGCTACCGTTGCCATGCTAAATTAGGCAGAGGTATGGTGGTATGCGCTCTCAGAGTACTCTAGTTATATATACCACAGCTGGAATTACGAAACAATTGTGTTAGTATTTTTCTCGTACTTGAAAATTTAGAAAGCAAATACTGGGTAGTTAGTTGATAAATATAGAGATATCATGATGAAAGTCTTGTCATTTGATCATCTATCTATCTATCTATATCATACTAAAAGTCTGTGAACCGGTCTTGCTTGTTTACTTGCTTGTGTCTTGCTTGTGTCTTGTGATCTTGTGTCTTGCTTGTGTCTTGTGATCTTGTTTGACACATCTTCTTCACTTTTAGATAGGGAAGAAATTCGAT
>LQNS02278082.1:9519263-9539187 GCA_001587735.2 Parhyale hawaiensis | reverse complement strand
CTACTGTGCCAAAGCTGGTTCCGCTGTGCCAAAGCTTGTTCCGCTGTGCCAAAGCTTGTTCCGCTGTGCCAACGTTTGTTCTACTGTGCCAAAGCTGGTTCCGCTGTGCCAAAGCTTGTTCCGCTGTGTCAAAGCTTGTTCCGCTGTGCCAACGTTTGTTCTACTGTGCCAAAGCTGGTTCCGCTGTGCCAAAGCTTGTTCCGCTGTGCCAAAGCTTGTTCCGCTGTGCCAACGTTTGTTCTACTGTGCCAAAGCTTGTTCCGTTGTGCCGACACTTGCTCTGTTGTGCAGGAGCGTTGCCTTGCTCATTACTTACATAAAATATTGGCTTCGTCGGCCTAAGCGTTAGTTTGATATCAAAGAAGTAAGTATGTGGGTTAGGAAGTTGAATATCTTTTTTCATAACTGCCATGTATCTGAAGGCATACTGTGTCTCAAACACAGTACATATACTACTTTATTATATATTATTATATTCCACAGTATTGTATTCCTGCACTTCATCGTTTATATGCATATCCCGATCCTGAACCAGCCTCTGGTATGACCACAAAGTCTTACTTTAGCACAATTCCTTGTTAGTGGAACTAAGGAATACTTCTCAACCTTATGGTTAACACCTACAGAGAAACTACTTTTCTAGGGGATTCGGCTCGTATCTGAGGTGACAAACTAATTGTTTCTTCAGAACACCTTTGCCATGCGTACGAGCGTCCGTTCGCTAATTGTACTCCCTGTCAAAACATTGCCAACTGAAGGAGAATTATTTGGAGTGTAATCCTTTCTTCTCCGACGAGCACTCGCTTTCTGACTTGTCCTCGGTTGAGCGATTTAAATTCTTGACAATCGAACAAGACGCTGCAGGATGTAGCTCAAAGTTATCTACCATGAAGGTAACTGACAACCGTTGTTGGTGAGGTGATCACTTTGCTGACATTTCCCGCGGCCTGGCGAGGGTGAAACGAGAGCTATTAGGACATGGAGGAGGATCAGTCACGGGACTTTATTTTCACAAGATAAACGGAAAATCTAGACAGACTCGACTGTCTTTAGTGCCGCTGTCTATTTGCAATTCCTGATATCCAGACGTTATCACTGAGAAAATTTCTTTATGCACGTAGGTGTTTCACAGAGATGCATCAGGATGCACGTAGGTGTTTCACAGAGATGCATCAGGAAGCACGTAGGTGTTTCATGGCGCAGTTTGGGTGTCATCGCAGCAGACAGAAGAACATATTTGTCACAAAAACATATTTTCGCAAAAACAAAGTGAACAAAAGCTTTGTAGTTTTGTTACACGTTCGAAGCGAGACGCGGTTACTTACTAACGCGAAGATCGCCATTGTATTTCAAAGTTCGTCTCTTCAGGTGCATCAATTTTACCTCTTTTTGATGCATCTTCGTGCATCATTGGCTTTGTCACAATATCGAAACACATCAGTGCTTCAATTCGTGCCAAGTGCATCATAAGATTCTCTATGCATCATCATGATGCACTCTATTTTTATGATACACTTCCGTGTTTCGGTTTTGGGACAACAAAGCTGTAATTTTGATGCATCTAAGTGCAATAAAATTTCTCTGTGGTGTATCTTATCCGATAAGGGCTACAAAGCATCTTTCTCTTCAAGTGTAGTTTATACTCTGATGCTTTTCTCTCGTCTCCTAATATGAGTCAATTGTTTTAACCCGTGAATACGGTTGTAGGATATAATATACCTATGCACTTTGTTGCATGAAGTAACTTAGTAGTAACTCCCAGGACCGTGTTCCAGGAATTATCTTGTTTTCCAGTTCAGAATTTGCAGCTGCAGCTATCTTCCGTTTTCAAACTGCCACAGTTTTATCATACATGCGCGTCCCTTCTTTCTTGGCGAATGGATCGTAGAATGTTTTTTTTAGGAAGTTGAGGTGAAAGCTAAGAGTATATAAAAATAGAGGTTTCATAACGCAATTAACCTTTTGTTGTCTTCACTTGCAGGTTTGGAGCGAGTACTCGAAGAGATGATGGGAGAGCCTCTCAGCCTCAAGATTCGCTCTGATCTTTACTGCAACTCAAATCATCCTACGGCTCTCAGTTCGACTAGCCTCCCTACCACCGCTCTCCAGGCTCCTCCTGCTCTGGTCGCTTCCTCTGTGACTCCGTTGACTTCAACTGCAGCCAAACCCCAAGCTCAACTTGCGGTCTCCGTCCAACAAGAGTTCAGCTTACCCTCTTCTTGCGCTGTCAACAACATTGCCCACCAACAGCTGCCAAACTATCAAGGATCCGTAGCTCTTTCGGTCCCTCGGGTAGACAGTTCCTTAAAGCAGAATCCGCCCTTCGATATCTCTGACAGCTGTTACGAACAATCCTCAACAGTACATCAGGGATCATTGCGACCACAGTATCTTCCTGAAAAGCATTCTGCTGTTAATACCGAACATTGTTCAAATTCTTCCCGTCCCTCCGTCACCACTGCCTGTCAACANAATCCGCCCTCCGATATCTCTGACAGCTGTTACGAACAATCCTCAACAGTACATCAGGGATCATTGCGACCACAGTATCTTCCTGAAAAGCATTCTGCTGTTAATACCGAACATTGTTCAAATTCTTCCCGTCCCTCCGTCGCCACTGCCTGTCAACAACCCTCACCAACCGCGTACGGTCCTGTTGGAGCAGATCCTGTCGTAGAGAGAATTTCCTTAGATTCTTCACAAAAGTTTCTGCGTGGAAACTTTACCGGCAATTACCAACCCCAACCCGGAAGCTACATTCGAGAACCCCCAAACGCCGGCTTCACTTCACAAAAACTTCAAGGCGTCCACAGTTCGGCAGGTCCTCAACTAAATCACAGGTTCGCGTACCCAGTTTCGGTTCCTAACGTCAAGATGCCTCCCATCGAAGCCATGCAAATCTCGAAAGAGCCCTCTCTCGGGCCTTCGTCCTCGCCTCCAAATTCGGTCAATTCTAGTGTTATTTCCGACGCTAAGGTCGTCGTTATCGAAAAGAGCAACTTTTGCACCAGTGATCCACGCAACACGGAACTGTCGCCATGTAACCTCTCAGCTGATGAAATCACTGCATTCAGTCAACAAGTGGCACCGTCAAAAGAGACTCAAGTCACCGAAGGCATCCTGGAAAGAGCTAATCAAGCCATAGTTGCCGAAGCCGCTAGAAATGCTCGACTTTCTGGAGAATCTGATCCTCGCACCGCCAAATTGAGTTCTCCTGTGGAATCGGTTACCAACGAACAGAGCAGAATCTCCAACAAACTGTGGTATCCTGCTGATTCGTGCACTGTGTGTAGCAGTCATCTTCTGACGGTAAGTTTCTTATGCGGTGTCTGTATGTGAATGTTTTCCTGTAGTATTTCCCCTTTAGTAGTGTAATTATGGGGCTAGATTTTGCTTCCTCTCAGCAATGAATATTTGCAGGTTATGTTGGTCATTCGGTTTGTAGTGCTGCATCATGATTTCGGAAGTTCAAACACCGCACTACTTGACGTACGATGAGAGTAATGACTGTTTCCAAGGGTCTACAGCTATTACTCTAGATTGAAGTTTGTTCTGTTTATTCTTGTATTACTGGACTTGACATTGTCATGAGAGGCGTCTTCTGTGTTGTGAATAATTTCGTGTTGATTTCGAAATGCATTATACATGTGCCGTCTCCGCTATCAGCGAGAATATGCGATAGGAAGGATTTAGGTAGGAAAACGAATTTCATAACACTACTATAGTACTACTTATTAAAATCTACTACTCAGCTGTTACTGCTACTACTGAGACAAGTAACTGAAACCTAAAGTACTTCTCTTTCTCTTAGCAGAGTCCCTCGGCATCATCCGGAACGGACTCCGTGGTGACGCCCTCAATCCCTCGCGCCATCGGCTCGCAACCGGGACCTCAAGGTGGCTGTACTGTTGTATCCTCCTTGAGCCCTTGCAATAATAACAGCTCCTCCCTTAATTTCCATGCTAACGGGCACAATAGCAGCAATGCAGTCAATCAGAGAAATGCGAACCAAGCTGGTATTGGAAGCCCAATTATGCCGTCGCACGCTGGGCCTCCGGGCCACCCTCCTGTTGCGCACACAGGCAGCGACAGTCACACTACCTCACAGCACGGACCGCCCGTAAGCCAAATTTCTTCACTTCAAGCTGTTCCTCCGAGCCAAATCTCATCTCCTCAAGCCTGCAGTGTAAGTCAAACATCGCCTGCTGGGGAAGCCGCAAGTCACATGTCATCACCTCGAGTCGGTGCGACGAATCGCCTGTCGCCCCACCCTGGTGCTGCCAGCCACGTCCAGTCTGCTCGCCTGGGCACTGCAAGTCAAATGTTGCCTCCGCATAGCATCGCCGCAAGTCAGATCGCCCAGGGCCATGCTCTACCAACGTCACCAATTGCCAGCAGCCCACCAGCACCTGTCCCAGTCCCCGTGTCCCTGGCACGAAGAAATGAACCTCTGGTCCCATCAAGCGTTCATTGCCTCTTGAACTGTGCACCTAACGCCAAAAATGACTCTGACTCAAACGATATCATTGACGTTGTATCTGTGCGCGAAAATACCACTTCCCATGGTGCTTCTGCCTCTTCTGAGGAACCCATTCCTGTCTCTAAAATCGATGTAGAATCGTATTCGCGCCCTTTTGCTCCTCCTTTTAACCTACTGTCGCTTTCAGTAAGGAATGAGGTTTTGAAACAGCAACTTTTTGCCGGCAGCTCTTCTATTACCAAAACTCTCATCAATTCGCTACACTCCCACAATGTCGTAAGTCGCTTGACCATGGGCATGGACAAGCCGGCAGCCAGGTCATCATCCGAATGCGAAACTCTTGATCTCTCCACTCGGCCAAAAGAATTTGCTCTAGTGGGTCAGAAGTCCCCACTCGGTGCGGGCCTATCGCTAACATCCCCAGGACCCAATCCTTCACTACCGACGCACTCCAGCTCAACGGTGCAGAATTTGGGTTCCACAAGCCAAGCAGAACTTGCCGCTTGCAGCACTGAAGGCCTCATAAATAAGAATCCTATTATATCTGAGCTCTTTCCTGGTTCAAATTTGTCAAGAAGCAGCGACATCAGTGGAGGAACGGACAGTCCAGCAGCTCCAGCCAGCAATTTACCCCCACACATCCTTGCATGGCTACTAGGATCTCATCTTAACCCAATCCAGAGAACGCAGGTTAGTATCACTTTCGAATAGAGAGTATTAGCAGTCTGTTCATGTTAGTGCGATGGTTTCAAGTAGATACCAGGTTCTGTGTAGATGTGTAGTGCAAGAGTTATATGAGAAGCTATTGTCATCTCCATAAAATAGTGATAGCAAGAATCAATTTAAATTGCATAGTTGTGCATGTAAGATGGCAAATAATAATGGGAACTTTTAAAACACGTAACCAAAACGAGACGATACAAAACCCATTCAAAACCCAACAAATTAATATATTTGTGTATACAGGGTGACAGAATAATGATAGCTATAAAGACACGCAACCAAAACGGGAAAACTCCAAATTCAGTAAAACTGATTGACGCAATCTTCAGGGCACAAATTTCCGATATTAATAATTCTGCTCAGCAATTCACGAAAGAAAGGCGAGCTGCATAACTTTCACCACTTTAAAAAAATTGCTATTTTAACGGAAGTTTTCAGATGCTCCCGTTTTTCTGCGTCACACTCTCACCTTGTGATAAACGAACCAGCCTATATCAAGGAACCTGCATGAGTATATATCTCAGTGTGATAAACGGATATGAAAAGTACTGTATTTTCCAGCTTTGTACTTGCGCATGTGATCAACGATACGTTAACACCATAAGAAAGCGATTGTTTCATGTAATAAAGTCACTACTGCAGTCCAGAAAAGTGGACAGTGTGCTGTAATGGGCAAAGAAGTAGTGCAACTGTAATTTCTCAGACGTACCTGTAGGCAGTTCAACGAAAGGACTCTTATGCATAGACTACGTTTTATTGATGAAGGCACTTCAAGAATTGCACGACATACATAGATACTAATCGTAAACATTGCGTTTGGCACTTTCGGACCGAATATAGCGATGCTACTAACGTTAATAAATCATAGGAAATATTGGCCATACTCTCTATGTCTACATTGAGAGTATTGCGTGACTTTCACCACCAATTCCCATTTGGCCATAATATATTGTTAATTAAAAAAAAAACTATGACAAAGCCTATATTAGAATAAACGAATTCGTGGAACTTGGCTGTTCATTTGAACAAGCAACGTGTATGTTGATATGAATCTACCTTTTTATTCTACTGTTTCCTATTACTGCGGTTCATCCTTAAAACGTCGGGATACCGCATCTGCAGCAGGAGAAGACCTCGGCTGAGGAAGAACGCACCAAATTGCAATTTTCCTCTAACTCGCCTCGTTATGACGACCTGTGCGTTATTGGACCTCATGCTGTGATGCAGAAAATGATGCCCGCGTCTGAGGCCGGCCGGCATCATATACTACACGAAACAAATGCGTTTGCTCTTATTACCTTCATTACTTGCGTGCGATAGTTAGGAGCACAGCCACAGATATTTGCTGCTCTTGGTAGCGAAGCGTAGGCGGAGATGCGTAGCCGACAACTTGGAGTTGTACTTGCGGTTAGATTAGATAGCCTGGCAGTAGACGAACCAACAGACCCATTCACGGAGAGCAGCCGGAACTGACGCTACGACCCTCTATGAGTCATTGCCATTATGCCAAATAATTATCTGAGAAAATGAAGAGAAAGAGAAGAAGAAAAAGAAGAAGAAATATATTTAAAAAATCATGCCAAGCCTACGAGGCGCTCGCGCAGGCACAATTAGTTGCAGCAGACTACCGGCGACTGTCCGCTCCACACTCGGTGCGTCAGTCCGGGGGCTCAGTACCTGTCACACTGTTGTCGCTTGAGGCTGTGCTAGGCTGAGAGACTCTCGTTTCTTTTCGGACAATACACACGCCTGAGTCATCACCATGCGTAAGAGACTATGCTACAGTATCTCATGCTCATAAAAAAAATATACATAACTATGATTTCAAACCCCCAACACCTCAAAATGTTGGGAAGAACTGCAAAAGAAATTGCCCTTTTTTTTTGTCACCACACATTAGGTAGCACTTTGGCTAAAACTTTTTAAAAGTTAGGACAAATCGCTGTGAAATTTATTGCGTTACTGATGAATTATCCAATATTAACTGCCTTGAGAACTAATACGAGTACAGTGTAGTGAGCTCGCTTTCTCTGCACCCCGATAGTAAAAGTTTCAACCACCTCTCCTCCTCCCCCCCCCCCAGTTTGGCGCTGAATTGATCGTTCCCAGCGATCTGGCAATATCGGCATTTCGGTAGAGTTCTAGCTACTTTGGATAGCACTGTATTTGTTAAGCACTTAGCTAGCGAGCGCTCTTCTGATTACAAAATGTACTGAGAGTTTTATTATGTGATTTTGTCATAGGAGATGGACTTGTCCCATTCCCAATCACTGTAGAAATATATTTAATATGCACAATAGCTTCTCTGTTGTAACTATCAGTATACCTTTCCATGCCATATTTCTCTTTCGTTTGAAAACGCTACTGCAAAGGCCTCAGCAAATTAAGCAGTAATGGTTGTTTTTTCATCTGTCATTGTGCTCACCACAAGTAAGAATGTTTGCTAATTATGCACTAATAATTCGATCACTATAGCATTTTTCGTCATTCTGCAGAGTACTCTTTCGTCCATCGCACCGCAGGCCAGCTCGCCACTATTAGGTCTGGGTTCACTGTACGTTCCTTCGCCTGCCGAGTCTCCGGACGAGCCTTTGGACATCAAGCCTCTCGACCTGAGCTCCAAAGGAATCGGTTCTCCCGAATCTCCGTCATGGCTTTCCGCAGACGCCCGCGCGGACTTCAAACCAATGGCAGCGAAAGCCAATCTCCTCAGCTCTCTTGGAGGTCTCCAGTTTGGCAAAGATGATGTCGGTGTGGCGGAATCTATGAGTGGTGATGAGCCAGGTCTGGGCAGTGGTCTGCCTAAAATACCAGGGCTTGTAGGACCAGCGTTGAAGCCCATGGGTGGAGGAATTGGTCCCTTACGACCGGGAATGGCTACTTTTGGACCAACAGAGCCCCTGTCGACCGAGGACTTAATCACCCGCGTGCTTGAAGCCAAAGCTTCCGGAAGGTGAGACAACAGTCATGATCTAATAAATACATCATAAGTACGTATATAATAAATACTAATAGCAATAGTAATAACAGTATGTATACCATTAAATATATTATTAGCGATGGCGAGTCTTGTTAAAGGGGAATATCTGTTACATTTGCATTAGTAGGGCCTTTAGGGCGTCTTTTCTCAGGTGCCCACTTCGACTTTTTCCTACTTCATCTGATGATTCTTTTTCCTGTTCGTGCTCTTCTTTTTCGGTATGCTGCTCCCAAGACTGAGTTTCTCGTTTCATGTGGCGTACTAAGTATACCGCATACCGTTTTTCCTTCCTCTCTTTAGTATCATAGTCGTGGCTCTTAAACTTTGAATGCACTGGTAAATAACTAACTGCCGATAATAATTAAAATACAGAAACCATAAATGGCCTACTTCCAGGTTCTGCTACTAGATTTCTTAGTTGATTAAATACTACTGGTTTCATTATCGTTCCACATCTTGATACTCTCACGATATATACAAGTTGTGTATAGTATTGTACGTCTCTACGCATTATTTTCACGCTTTAATGCCTAAACATAGTTAGAAGTGGATTACTTTGGTTGTCACCATTTCCAGATTTCGGATTTAGTTTGGGAGTTAATTAAATCTTTCTATCAGTTGATCGACAGAAAGCGTTAACAGACTGCCCACCGCTGTTTCAGATTTAGAATCTCACCACAACACAAAAAAAGTGGGCTACAGCTCAAATTCCTGTTTTACTTCTGCAAGCGTCTCAAAAAATGAGCTGCGGTAAACTTTGCTAGTTGGTAGTGCCGAAACTGGGCTGGAATCGTTGACCCTTTTTTCGTGATTTAATATGCCTCTCTCACATAAATAGCTCTACATAGACTATGCTTTGAGAGAAAGGGTTAACTAGAATGAAGTACAGTATTGGTTTGGCAGAAAACCGACATATTGGCAGTTGCAAATAGTCCACTAAGGGCTTCTGCCATCTAATGATTATCGGAGACTAATTTCCTATGGTACTCACAGAGGGAGGCGCAGGACTGACCAGAGCAAAAGATCCTACACCGACACCGAGCTTCAGGCGGCGCTCAGGGATATCCAGAGTGGCAAATTGGGTACCCGTCGAGCAGCTGTTATCTACGGCATCCCTCGTTCTACTTTGAGGAATAAGGTAAGCTCTCTTAAGGCTGGTGCACACGCTGGTCAAAAGAACGAGTTTTGTCGTCTCCGCGTCCGAATGCGTTGCTGTGTCCATTTAAATAACGCATACTTGCAAAGATTTTGGAGTTATAATCCCCGCCAAACTTGAAGTTATGTTTAAAACTTAAATAACGGCACTCGATAAGCAAACAGAAATGACGGCTAACATTTTTACTGCTTTTTTGTAAACTTAAAGTTGTATTACGAGGGCTCAACAAAACGTTCGAGCGATTATCTGAGGAAACTCGTTCTTTTGTCTAACGATTGCAACAGCCCTTATTGTGTAATTATACTATTTTGAAGGGTTTTTAATAGTTAGTGTTACTTGTATCTAGTGGAATTGTGATTACTGTACGTAGTGTCCTTGCAATAGCAAGTGTAATTAGTGTTTTTGAAAACTTTCTGCCTAAGCTGAGAGTCGTTGTCAAGGCTTTTGCTGAGATGATGAGAAGATCAACTAATAATCTAATTTTTTAAACGACATCCCATTTTAATCCTGGAAACATGGAGCCTGAGTCTTATTTATCTAAATCAGTAAGTAAGCTTATTAATGAAGCGTCACTAACCTTTATTAGCTCCATCAAGGATGTCATGTTTCTTTTGAGTTTGTCTATTTGTCTGTCTGTCACCACTATAACTCAAAAAGTTATGGACGGATCTTCACAAAAATTACAGGGATTGTTAGGTATGTTTAGAAGAACAGATGATTAACTTTTAGTGAAGATCCGTTCAACCGTTTATGTCTGTTTGTTTCTTTCTTGGTAGCATAGCTGAAAAAGTTATGAACCGATTTTAATGACACTTGCAAGAATTGTTAGGGGTTGTCACAAGGAGCAAATGACCAAATTTTTGTGCTGCTGATTTGTTTGTCCGTTTGTTTATTTGTCTCTTTATTTGTTTTTATATTTGTCAGTAACATAATTCAAAAAGTTATGAACGAATCTTCATGAAATTTGTTGGAATTATTAGAAATGTTAAAAGACACAAATGGCTGTATTTTGGTGATGATCTGTTCGTCCGTTTGTGCGTATGACAAATGTATGACAAATGATAAGCAGCTAATGAGCAGTTAATAAGCAATCCATGAGCAGTGGAATAGCAAATCATAGGGGGTCATAGCCCCTTTGCTTGCCTCAATGTCTCCAGCTTCTCGCCTCTAACCTCTTCCCAAGCGAAATCATTGAGCAACAAAGCAGAAAAGAATTGCGCTTTAGGTGCCACATTATGCGGGTACTGGCCAAGTGGAACACGTTGCCTTGAGTCCCAGATTCCATCTTAACTTTCGCCTCGGCTGAGACGACCCACTTTACTGTAATCATATTTGATCAATTTCGCGCTTGGGCGCCTCGGGTCTGTTCAAATCCTGTGAAACTTCCTGGACGGAACGATGGAAAGACCTTACTGCCTTGCATTGTCGGACTGGTCACATCTGTAAGTTAAAATCTTTGTGGAAAAGATAAGACTTAACTTAATCACGTTCTTGCACTGCTTAATTGTGTTTAAGATTCACATAGGCATTCGTACTTCAGCAACTTGTAGAAAAGTACATGTGTGATTGCCATGTCGCTCAGAGGGAGGTTTTGAGCTTCATTGCTATAGGTGTGTGATTATCCGGTTGAATTAATATTTCGTATATTGCTGTCGGTTATGCATTTAGTACGCATCTTGCTTGAAAATTATTTATTTGTGCGTGTTTCAATAAATTTGTTATAAATAAATATGCACGAGTTGATCATATACATGGACGTACTCAATGTTATGAGCTAAATTAGTGCATGCATGTTGAAATAATTTTGTTATGAGAAACACTGCTGTTGCCAGCTTCCTCAAGAAAGTGTAGCAAGAAGCCTACGTTAATGCGCATTGCAAGCAGAAACTGCGCCCAAACATGGCTCGTAAGGACAAAAAAAAAAACCTTGCCTAAAGAAGCACTGTTGGAGCCCATAGACTCGTTGCCATGCGGCAGACGATTAGTTCTGCAGTTTCTTTACTGTCTGCCATTGTAAGTCTCCCGCGGCGCCGGTCTACAGCCATGTCATTGCAGATTGTGAGATCGGTTGGTAGCAAATGAGACCTGGTCACGCCTAGCGTGAGCCAGAGATGTAATTAATGAATGCGCAAAGAGTGAACTACCGTAATTTATAATAACATTGAAAATAAAAAATAGTATAGATATATGTATTGTGATAATTAATTAGCACTTTATTTTTAATGTCGTACTTTCCGAAAAATGTGCTACCGTTGAAAGATTCTGCAATGATACGAAGCGATTGCTGCTGTAAAGCTAATTAGAATTCGAGCTAGTTCTGAAACTAACGTGAATTTAGTTATGAATTCGTCGCTCTGAGACTCACCTGCTTAGTTAAAGTTGGGCCCGGCGTGCGACCGTGTGAATTTGCTTCCGATCTTCAGCAGAGTGTGTCCGTGGACAGTAGTTGGCTGCATCCATCCAGGTGGTTCCAGGCGTTCCCCAAAGGAGTGTTCTTGGCCACTTGATGCTCATGCTGTGCACCATTGACGTGCTCTCTTCACTCGAGGTCACTGTGGCCAACTGTGCCGATAATGTCCTACTCAAATAGGTGTGATTCGAAACCCTAGTATGAGTGATAGTGTCGCCGAGTCCTTGAATCGGGATCTGCCATGAATCACTGCATGATGCTCTGCGTGGAGTATTATGAAGTTCAGTGCCAGCAAAACTAAATCTTTGGTTGACGCTCTTATGCCAGTTTCGCCTCTATACATTTGTGATTCTGTCCTTCAAGGATTCAACTTTTTTGGAGATATCTGGATTTCTCTTTGATGAAACGTTTACATTTGAGGCCCAGACAAGGCGCTTGACGTCATGTGCCTTGAGTAAGGTTGGTTCGGCACCTGTGCAAAGTCAATGCTGCGTTTTGTGTAAACAATATGGTCGTAGATGCTTTTATGCATTTTTGCTACCTATGTTAGAGTATTGTTCCCCTGTCTGAGCTACAGCTGCTGCCAGTCACCTTCGTCTGCTCAGGTAGTTGGTTGCGAGTAGAGAATAATTTGGGACTATAAACTTGTACCGCAGGCAAAGTGCAGCTTGGCTCTCCATGTTTTACTGGGTATGCAACAGTGTAGGCCATTTGTTTCACGCCTCTTTCCCTCCCCTTCAGAGCTTTAAGGGAAACACTCGCGGTGCGGCTGAATCCCTGCTCTTTACATTTGGGACTGTCAGATGTCAAACTTGACAGCTGAGTCGATGTTCTGTATGACAATCTGAGTTAGCGTTGAAATTCACTGCCGGGATCCGTGATCGACCGCGTTGATATGCAGGTGTTCGTTCAAGCCAGCCGTAATTTATCATTATTATTATTATTTTTTTAGATTCCATCTAACAGCGCTTTGAGCGTCCTAGGGTTGTTCAGTGCTCCACATTCGTTTTATTAACTGTCCACAGACAAACACAGGTGAAGTTTTAATAATAACATCTAAGAGTATTAGGTATGTAACTGTTTCTTACAAAATACACTATATGTTCCAGGTGTACAAGTTAGCCATTGAGAAGGAGCGTGCCAAGAAGCTCATGGAACAGAACGCGGCTGACGCGATGACTCTTCTACCACTGCCTGAAGACGCCGCTTTCACTTCGTCTGAGACTCTCAAGGCTCTTTTGAGAAATAAAATGGCCATAAAGCTTGAGGAAATAACCAAAGTGGCCCCGACAGATCTTCTGTACGACGAAGAAGATCTCTTGGAGCGTCGGCAGGCGCAGGATCCCGCCTTAGCTCATCTCATCGAGAACATCGCCGCCCTGGCTCTCAGTAATGAACATTCTGAGCTGCTGGAAAATCTAATGAGCTCGCTATCTCTGTATCCAAAACTTGAAGACTTTGCAAAGAGGATGATTGAGAAACGCTACGCAGAAGAAATCGCAAGAAGTAAGTTGAATATGGGTGACCCGGGTCGTCCAATTGGCGATATGAACGGTCCTCTTCCTGCTCCTTCGAACCCTGATTTAGTCGTTCCGTCATATGAGCCAGCGGCCGATTCTTTCTCGAGAGGCGACCATCCAGTGTGTTCTCAAAATTCGAAACCATCGCTCGAGTCTAGTCAAGCGTTTGTTCGGCCAGTAAATCCTGCCAACTTTAAAGACATGATTGCCCATTATATTGGACAAAAAAGTGGAGCGGGCATTGAAGATAAAGACTCCTCACTCATTCGAAATGATATTCTTATAAACAGCACAAAAGTTCCTGAAATGACTTCCCCTAACATTCCACAGGCTGCAACAGCTCCGCTTACTAAGGAAAAACGAGGCAAAAAACGAGCTGGCTCTCCTGTCGCAACTGGAGGTAAAGGATCGAGACCAAAAAGAGGGAAATATCGCAATTACGACAGAGAAAATCTCATTAAAGCTGTACAAGCGGTCCAGAGTGGCGAAATGTCTGTGCATCGTGCAGGAAGCTTTTATGGTGTCCCTCACTCTACTCTTGAGTACAAAGTAAAAGAAAGACATCTTAACCGAGGAAAGAAGAAGGACGGGAACAGCTCAGCGGCGTCCGGAACCTCTGCAACATCGCCAAAAGCCGTGCCTCCGTTGCCCAGCCGGCCTACCATGGTCCCTACACATTCTTTCTCTCTAGACAATCCAATGATTAACAGAGAGTTCACCCGAAGCAAGGAAATGGCTGCCACAACTATTGACCTCACTTCGGAAGATGGTTCTGGATCTCAGACAACAGCGCTTGGGGATGCGTATAGTATTGCAAAACTAAAACTCGACGCTCTGGAGCGTAAAGAAAATTCAGAATCTGCTAGCTCTACTCAGACAAACCCATTTAGCTTGTGGAACTCTCCCTCAACATTACTGCCTTCTTTTCTGCCTAACCCCTATGAAAGTGAGTCATTCTATGCGTCTCAGATGATCCGAAGATTTCAAGAAGCGGCGACCACCAGGTTTACGGACACCATGCCGGAAAGCTCAGCGAGTCTCTCACCAGCTCCACAGCGATCGGAACAACACAGTCCAGTGCAAGGACAGTCTTCCGGCTCCTGTTCTCCCAGCTTGGAAAAAACTCGTTCAGCTTTAGATGGGGAGACTTCGACCACTAATAATAGTGTTCTGGATGCTCTCTTGCGGGGCAAGTCTCCACTAGAGGCTGCTGCAGCCGTATCTATCAACTCCAGCTCACCCCAACCTCCTGTTGACTTTGGTACTAGTCCGTGGTCCGTCTCATCTCGGCTTCTGAACCTAAGCAAGCGAATTACCGAAGCCCAGGAAGACAAATTTGAGTCTCAATCTTCTTCAGGATTGTCGGCAATCAACGCTCTTTGCTCCCTTGGTTTACAAACTTCTCTGGCTGCTGCTTTACAGAGGCAGGTTCCTACAACTCAAAGTTCTGAAGTAACCCAAAACGAAACAAGTGAGACCAGCCGACCAGACTCGTCACCTGCGTCTGTTATTGCAGAAAGCGGCCATCCAATGGCTGATAGCCAGACTTCGATCTCTCAAGCAAGCAACGCTCAGAACAACTTTACAGCTGCTGCTGCTGAGTCTGGTGCTGAAATTGCAACTGTAACCTCTGCTGAAAACGCTTCAGATGCTGAACAGTTTGTTCAACGTTCAGAATAATTATGTGCAGAAATAATCTTTCGTATCGCTTATGTTCGTGAACGTTCAAAAGTAGCGTTGGAATGCCTTTACAGGAANGAAAACGTTTCAGATGCTGAACAGTTTGTTCAACGTTCAGAATAATTATGTGCAGAAATAATCTTTCGTATCGCTTATGTTCGTGAACGTTCAAAAGTAGCGTTGGAATGCCTTTACAGGAAGAGTTGAGACTTTTCTGCCTCTGATTTTATTGTATTTGCTGTTTTAAGCAATTCGCACGTGATCCATGGATTATCTTTAGGAATTCTCCCAGTTGTCATGCTCCAGCTCCTCTTGGTATGCTTCTCGAAAGTCGACTTTTTTTCGAATAGCGTGCATTAGTGACTGAGTGCGTAAAACAATAAAGAAACGTTTCGCAAGGTAGAAAATACCCTTATTTTATTCTATGCTATCACTTTAAATGAAGAGAAAGACATTGTTGGCACCTGCTGCAGAAATCGGCAGCCGTTTTCTGTACATCGCTCCCTGCCCCACCAATTTCGCGAAGCCTGTACTGTCGAGCATGTACTCGTAAAAACGTTCAAACTAGGTGATACCGTTTGGTCTGTTGAATGTTTCCTATAATGTTATGTATGTTTGAATGTACTAGGATAAACTACTTTACTGTTACTGCTACTATTATTATTATTATTATTATTACTATGATTATCAAGTATCATTATTGCATAACTTTATTGCTCATCCCACCCATACGATACATTTACTGAGGCCTGAGGAGTAGCCTTACTACAATGAGCTGTTTAGCATTAGAGTTAAATACGAGTATTGCACGTAGCGTTTGAATTGGAAGAGTCTGCCTTTCTATATGGTGATGTTATTCATCTACCATGGATAAAGCCATCTGATCTATACTATCCAATATTAGATGTCAATCGTAGCTAGGTGAATCTTCTAGTATGCAAATAGGAGATATGCGGGATGGACGGCAGCCAGATGCTTTTCCCTATTTAGTAAAGGCTTCTACGCTGTGGCGTATGGGTACAAGGAACAACGTCGCAAAAAAAAATAAATTTGCTTGCAGAGAAAGGAAATCGCAAACTGCCACATAAACTGAATCAAAAGTGTAGCTGCATGAGAGCAATATAAAACAGCATCATGGTTAACGTGGCTATAAGAATTAC
This sequence comes from Parhyale hawaiensis, assembly GCA_001587735.2. NCBI lineage: Eukaryota > Metazoa > Arthropoda > Malacostraca > Amphipoda > Hyalidae > Parhyale > Parhyale hawaiensis. The sequence continues at coordinate 9,523,078 of LQNS02278082.1, read as the reverse complement.
CTAAAGGAACCTTGAATCTGATGAGTTTGTATGTGTGATAGACGATCACAACCACCCTCCACTGGTTCTTGTTACTCCTCACAGCATCCAGTTCACACTGGATCTTGCTCTGGATCACTGTAGACCAACGGTAGTGTGTATGTTTCTGAGCAACATTCGTAAAAGTTTTCAGAAAGAAAAGTTTTCCCTTTTTCAAGTAAAAACTAGATTCTTAGGGTTTTGGACCTTTCATAATGTATTTATCCCAGAACATACTTTTCATGTCGACAACATTCTACGTAGAAATAAGTTCCTGATGGAAAGTTGAATATAATACGTATAGATTTTGGTCCAGTCGGACCTGTGATTTTTTGAAGTTGGTGCAATAGTTACTGTTTGTTGGAGTACGCTCTTCTTTTGTACTCTGAACTCTTTCCTATCTATAACTGTAGTAGAAACGATCGGTAGACGATTAACCATTTCCCGAGCTATGCACGAGCATCGCCCCCCTTACGTGGATACGGCAGCAGTCAGCACAGTTACTTAATTTGATTTCGACTTACTCAGTTACTTAATTTGAGCTCATAATTTTACCACATTTGTTTTTTTTTTTTTTTTCTAAACTCTATCCAAGGCTTAATTTCCCTAACAATACAAGAATACAAGGCCAAAGCTATTCTCAGATTTGCATTTTTCGAAAAAAAAAACGCAAAAAGTAGTAAATGGGAATTGTGAGCTTCTGCCCATCTTTAACTGTTGAACATTAAATAATTGGAATAATCAATTGAGTGAGTCAAAAGTTACATCATGCACAACTCAGCTGATCCTCAATGGACCCCGAAGCAAGGAAATACTGTATCACATTTTGCTTCTCGGTGTTAGACTTATTGCATGATTGCCTGATCATTTAAGAATTGATCTCATTCTTGTTTCATGTTCATTGTATCTGAGTTGATTTCACTCTGAAGATCGACCTTGAATCAGATTCATATGGGACAGTGTAAACTGTAAAGCCTCGTGGGAAAATACCAATGTGTAAGTTTAGTACCCTGGAGAAGCATTTGCATCGGTGACATGTAGCTTACTGCCGTTTAAATGAAAATGAAAAAAATAGACCTGTTATCACAAAGTTTTTCGCAGACCAGTATTAGCCTTAAATTTAATAAACCCCGCTGCGTAAAATGAATTTCGATGAAGAGCCTCTCCCTTCAATTAACTTTAATCATTCTCTTCAACTGTGCCGTACAAATTTCCAGATTGAAAAAATTGTGTAGGGCAGTGTTTATCATAGAAACATGAACTCTCTTTTATAACAGCAGCTTTGATAAAGTTTTAAATAACTTGGGTTAAACGGCTATACAATGTACCATTCATTCCCAGAATAATCTGCATTTGTCAAAGGTGTTTTGACTTTAATGGCGAAATTGTAGCAACGGTGGCCCAGTCGGAAGTACGAAAGCTTCTTGGCAGGTTGCAGACATTAAGACCCAGCGGAGTGACATTCCAAATATAATTACTCTGGACTATTACTTAGCTGTTCATAAAACAAGACCTTATCCCTCGAACTGCTGAGATTCGAACAGAACAATCATAACACACTGGAGGCAAACTCACGCTCCAGACAACAGCGGCGGCCTCAAATACTTCACCAAGAAGAGTTACTATATGTTTTGTTCACAATACAAGTTAACTTGAGTTTGGCTAACACAATCGTAATGAATCCTATAGCACCTGCATTCTACTGCTCTGTAATAAATGTGCTACATATAGCAACGAAATTTGAAGTTTGCACACACTTCCATTGACTAAACATAGTCTAAAGTATAACTGTTGGATGACTCTTCTGCATTCGCTTACCATAGCTAAATAAACAATGTTCCATTTTACTGCAAAATCACTCGCCTTGTAATGAAAAGCAATAGTTAGAAAGTATACGCTACAGTCCAGAGGTATCTCAACCGGAAGCGTCGTACTCCTTGAGGGTATGGAATCTAAATGCGAGAGGAAGGAATGTGCAGGAATTGTTCTCTAGGTACGGCTAGTCAGGCATTTGTCATGAATTTGTAAAAGCATTTAAAAATCATACTGATGACAAATACCAGGACTGATTTACTTAATTACTTCCATAGTCAAATGATGAGGTATGCGACCATAGTACAAGATTATAATTCGTATAGGCGGACGAGATTTATAAAAAATTTAAGAACTCTAATTGATGGCCGACAGATGCAAGTGCTAGGTACTTTTGAGTACTTAATATGTATTTTACATTTAACTGTCCCCCAGTATAACATTTAGAAAACAGGAAAGGATAATCTTAAGACTTTGTGGAGCTCCTCTCATACTTGTGATTTACTAGACCTTAAGGCAACCTTTTCTTAGGGTGTGTAGATTTTTCTCTTCATTAGCAATTTGTTAGACATTAAGCGCATTAAATCCGGTATCTGTGTGTGAGTGTGACTTCTTCTCTGGTCTATTCATTCAATGAAGGGGGCGAACATTAATTGGTATTCTATTGTTACTCCAATGTTGTGGTCTCGAGCTTGTTAGTGACAACTTTGTAGGTACGAATTTATGTGGACCATTTGAGACGCTAAGTTGTATATAACCACGGGTGGTTTGCTTGACTGGTGTAAAATAGTGCAATTTTCCAAGTCCAATGTGCACCACGAATTATAGATACATAGATTGAACGCGGACAGTGCTGTACCAAGTTTTCAAGACGTTTCTTTTATAGTGCAAGATGGATACTCCGATTGATTTATGCCGCACATAAATTGAGAGGGAAACATAATTATAGACACTTTCGTGCAATGTTAACCATAGCTGGACAAAAGTAATTCATTTTCAACTTTCTAATTGTTATAATTTTTGTTAATTGCCTTTTCGGCAAGCCGTACGCAGTTCTTTTCTCCACAAATTCACAAAAGACATGCCGACGCGGTCTAGGGCATCGCTCTCCTATTGCTGTTACCTCTTGTACGAAAATACATACTCCTTCTCTCTTACCATTCCGCTATTCAACCGTTCAAAGAGGCTATTGTAAAGCTAACTACCGCCATCGCTTCGCATTTCCAATCTTGCAAGGTACTCGTTTTTGACTCATTGTTAAATTGGGTACATGATATATAGCCAACTTGAATTCAGTCGGCTATTTTTCTTTTGACCTTCACGAAAGTAAGACGCTCAGTCATTCGTAAATTTTTATTAAGAAAGGGAAATGCGCCTCACTGCTCATATATAAGGAGCAGGCAGTGAAGCGTAAAATGTCTCCTAAACATTTTTACCTCCGCCAAGGAGGTTATGTTTTCGTCGTGTCTGTCTGTTTGTGTGTTTGTCTGTCTGTTTATCTGTCTGTTTGTCTGTCACCAAAATAACTCAGAAAGTTATGAACCGATTTGGATGAAATTTACAGGGATTGTTAGGTATGTTAGGAGGAACATATGATTAACTTTTGATGAAAATATGTCCATCCGTTTGTTTGTTTGTTTGTCCGCCTCATTTTTCTCGACGCTCTAAGTCAAAAAGTTATAGATGGATTTTGATGAAATTAACAAGAGTTGTTAGGTATATAACAAAGAGTAAATGACCAAATTTTGGTAATGATCCGTTCTTTGTTCGTTCGTTTGTCACTGTTTTTAATTTTATGCTTGTCAGCACAATAACTCCAAACATAATGAATGGATCTTTATGAAATTTATAGGAGTTGTTAGTAATGTTAAAAGACATAAATGATCAAATTATTGTGTAGATCGGTTTGTTCGTTTGTATGTTTGACTCATGTTTGTCATAACGTTTGTTAACAGTATAACTCAAAAAGTTATGAACGGATCTTC
>LQNS02278082.1:9494314-9512797 GCA_001587735.2 Parhyale hawaiensis | reverse complement strand
CGACATTAAACCCGAATATAGTCCAACTTACCCGAAATTACGGCCTAATACCTACAACATCCACCAAACGCGCAGCGCGATCGATCGCGCAAATCCACCAAACGCGCACATCAAATATATATACTCCTGTCGGTAGTTATACAGTAGTGTAGGTACAGGGTACATCTTGCCAATGGTTAGTGTTCTAGGCTTCTAGAGTTAACACCCAACGGTTCTAAAGCAGGTTGATAAAATTTTCCTATAGATAAAACATTACGTGTAAACTATATCTAATTGAAGACATTAACCACAATTCCAGGATTAGCTAATAGTATCGCTACGACAATGCGTACTAGATGCTGTACGCATTGCGGTCCAACTGTAAAATGATTATGTAGTACATTAGTCAGACAAGTAATAATTGCGTTACGGGCTCCAATACACCTAGAGAGTCCAAAGTTAGACCTGACGTAACAAATTTTGAGTCCGACAGGAATCTGAAATTACTTGGGTCGTGCACGCAACAAGTCCAAAAACCTGGATACACAGAGCTAAAGTATATACACAACTAATCCATTCCAGTGAAAACAAGATCGGAAATAGTTGCAATAAAAAAATATACTAAAATAATACATGATATCAAGGATATACTCTTCACAATTGTAGCAGGCACTTGCAGCTCGTAATATAGGTACCGTAGTCTGGTAGCCCTATACGTCGTTTACCTTCCAGCAAATACTGTAATTACTTCTGGACAAGACACCACCTCAGAAATATTCCTGCTAATTCCAGGCACGCTATCTTCCAATGTAGTGAATGGCAAAGGCACTCTTCCAGGAAGTTTGACAGTCATCTCTACTATCTAAATTATGGACAAACCTCTACTGCAGCAGTGGCCAAACTGCAAGTTGTCCAACAGGTTATGGTGTAGATCAATTTAAATTGAACGAGCAATTGTAAGCGTAGGCTATTACAAATATTATTCTGCTTGCCGTTCTATTTCGATATTACGGTGAAAATAAGGTACCACTGATACGGTTTCGGTAACTTCATGTTTCGGTTGAGCCTATTTTTACCAGAGCGTGTTATTTTGTTATATGGGTTATCTTATTACATTCTTACGGGAAATAAAACTTTGTATCAAGGGAGCGCAGTCTGCTTAGCAAACTGCTACGCCGCTACGGCTCACAGGTCATAGATAAGCTACCTGACTTGGACTGACTGGTGCTCTTCATTAGCGTGCCATGCCAGTATTCTCGCTCGTTTTTTGCATCGTATGTAGAAGTATGGGATGGTCTTGATGGTTCTGCCTTTGCTGGTGCGGGTATTAGCAGCTTTGAGCAATCTGTACACAACTATTCTGTGATCTCTGATCTTCTCTCTTTTTTGTCGCTTGCTGGGCTGGTTGCGTGGGAGTTTGTTAACCTTATGGAACTTTCTTCGTTCTCACGTCGCAAGTCTGGGGTAAATAATAGTAATAGTTCCGTACTTCGAAGGCAAGCAACGGATCTGGGCATGGGTGGAACTGGACGGCACGTCTGCCCTGAGGAACTTCCACACGCTTTAGCTTTCAACTATAACCATTAGGTGCTGAAGACTTGAAAGACATTTCTTCGGTGGTCTTCCCGAACCTAACACTACGAAGTACACCTCTTCTTAAAACTGACACTAATGCCGATTAACTTATTTATTATTATTATTATATTGGTATTGTCCCGCTATTTCTGAAACTTAGACAATCAATAGCGATCTAAGATTGATTTACTCGGCTTACAGCCGGAACCACAACGTTGTGCTCAGGTNGAGTCTTTTCAACGTGTAAACTACCGACCAAAAACATATCGGTGAGTTTACAACACACGGGATGACGCACAGTTTGGCCACTGCCCAATGAGGAAAGCTAAACTTTAACTACCGGGAGCGTACGCTACACTAGTTAATTAGTTCTACGAGTCGAGCACAGACTTTCAAAATAAAATACACATACGTTCCGAGAGATCAAAATCCATCAACGAATACCAGTTACGCAATGTTGTCTACTAAATGAAACTATCGCAGCCATCACACATACAACATTCTAATGATTATATAAGAGAAGTTGATAAACTCCAAAGACAGCGAGACGGAGAAAGTATTAAGTATACTTGCATTCTTATCTCCCTATTCATCGCAAGTGCAATAGAGATCAGCGCAGTGAAGTACGAGACTATCTATAATGGAGGATATAAAGTGCCATTAGGTACTGCCACATATCGTCGCTATAAGTTGCATGCACAGCGCCAGTAGCTGGGAGCACCAAAAGAGACTTGTGAAGCGTATCTTTCAAATGGCATACAAGGATATGTAGACTGTAGAGGCAATGTTTGGATTAGATTAGATAGGCGGCAGTAGACGAACCAAGAGGCCCATTCCCAAAGAGACATTGGAACTTACGCCCCAGCCCTCTATAAGCTATTGCCATTATGTTAGTAGGATGTCGAGGACTGGGCAAACGAGAGGAGAAAAAATGGAAGACGAAAGAGAAAAGAAAGAAAAAAAAAGACGGGGGGAGAAGAATCTCAGCCAAAGGCTTACGAGCCGTCGGCCTCAAAGTTTTAACTTTGCATATTTGTTTTTGTTTCCTTGAAATAGAAAGTAACTTAAGACATAGAATTCGACTCTCCTGGCCAATAGCGTATCTATGGTAAGGTGTAGGTGCCTCATATGACACCCCTTTGCAGACTAAGTATTAATACACTATGGTAAGGTGTAGGTGCCTCATATGGCACCCCTTTGCAGACTAAGCATTTAATACACTATGTAAGGTGTAGGTGCCTCATATGGCACCCCTTTGCAGACTAAGTATTAATACAAACACCAAAATAATGTCCAACTCACAATAGTACCTACTAACATGGTCCACAGCAGCGGGCAAATGACACTGTCATAAGGGCAGACGTATGATTGTGTGACATACAGAGAAGTGGAAGTACATCGTCAGTGGGAGAACAACACTGTAATCAGAGCTGATATACAGCAGTGACAAATACAGGGAAAAGTAAGGCGTAATCAGACAAGGGCAGCTTACAAGCTTCACTTCAAAAATGACTAACGGACCTGGTGAAACAGCGTCCAAGTTGCGTTTCATTACATCACAAATAATAAATTTTATTATTGTTCACGAGCATAAACTCGAGGACTTTTTCAATTTTCAAAATACACAAATCCATAATAAACTCATTGGATGAATCTAATGTAGCCAGAATTGAAATGGCTCACTCAATGGAATGAATAAGTGAATGCGTGACACTCCTTGTTTAGGTACAACTACGGTGTTTCACGAGTGGAAAAGGAAGGGATATGTAGTAATTTGTATAATGTCGATAGAAGTAGTCATAATATTCTCCTAGGTTAACCACCGCACCCACAACAGCGTGATACAAGCAGTGAGGCTCGGTGCGGCCGCCTTGGGGCGAACATACCACGGACGACCAAGTGTTCAATGACACACGATTTGTTTCGAGTCGGCCACGTGTTGTTGTTGTTGTTGTTGAGTTGCCTCCAAGAGGGCGGAGTTTGAACACCACCCTCTCTGACCGCATGGGGAGTCGGCCACGTGCGCTACTACTGGCGGGGAAACAAGGCGCAAGTAACAGAAGAGAGACACTTGAGTGGACTGCCTCTTCCGTGGCTCTCCACACGGGAAAAGTTAGAGGAGTCACGCGGTCTAGGTCGGCCACCTCGATCGGCGGACCACCTCGCGGAACAGACAGGGAAATAGAAAACCTATCTAACTATACAAAACTAACCTCGTAAGCAGGAACTGGGGCTAGCTGCAATATTTGTGGAAAAGACACTCGGGTTTGCCCCTAGATTCGTGAGACCCATACCTATATATTTCATGTCGATAGTAACGTGGTACCGTGCCCATCCATGCACGAGGGTGTTGCCCTACAAGATCAACGCGCATGAGAACAGAAATTCGGGAAAGACGAGGAAAGAAAGAACAAAGCATCACCAACAGTAGTATGAAAACGTGTCAAACACTTACGGTTAATTCGTAACTAAGACAAAAGGTAGTTTATAGTGGCAGATGTACAAGATATAAAGATAGAACTAAAGTCGTTCCAGCTGAGTGAGCATATGAGCATAAGGCACTGCAGCCGCTATATACCCCCATATTTTCTAAATAAAATTCTTATAACAAATAACAGATAAAAATTAAGAACTGTATTTTAACTACGCTAAACGATGAGCTAACGGCAGCTGCTGCTTGCCACTGACTCAGTACAATATGCTAAGTTCGATGTTTACAAACAATCAGTCAGAAATAAAGATAGATTCGAGGGACTGGAATTTGGGCCCCGCCCTCCCAAGCACGATGACAGGCAAATGAGAACGCTTCCCATTTTATCCTAAGCCGCTAAATAACTTTCTGACATCAGAACTTCAAGCAGGTCGGTAGCCATCGCTGGGGTAACATAATAACATACTTAATAAGCGACAGTTGTCGTAAGACCACAATATGCGACACGTTCTTTACCACCCTTCCGATTACAGTACAGTGGGCACGGCATCGGCTAGCACATCGCTACAACCATCCATACAAGTGGTCGAAATCTCAGCCGCGACTACCGTTTCTCCATTGTAGCCAATGCAAAATTTAAGATTTTGTAGATTTCTCTTAATTTTGATTGGATTTAAATTTTTCTTAATTCTGATCGGATCTAAATTTGTCTTAATTTTGATGAGATCTGCATCCGTAGACGTATAAATAAATCACAGCGTAGTGGTCAAACACGCCCGGGCACGGAAACGTTAGTTCCTAGAACCTGGAACGTTCTGCATTTCGTGCTCTTGTGGTCAGCGGCGTGTATTAAACATTGCTTGCTACACTCGATTAAATTTGTACCTATGTAACTAACCCATTATGGCCTAAATAACGCAAGAATTTCTTGTAAAACTCACAAATTCTAACGTTTTATTTATTAAAAACGCTGGGCCTTCAAGGGTTGCTAGAAGGTATAATTTGTCTTGATACCGCATAGGCCAGCGGCGTACTCCACACACGTTGCAAACAAGGCTATTGCTACGACCGAGATTAGCAAGAGGGTTTGTTAGCGCAGCGATTCCACGCCGCATCACGCCGAAGGTCAAATATTTTGTCTCAGCATTTCTATCGGAAGGTAGAAACGAAAATAACAAGAGAAGAAAAAAGAGACACCCATGCGGTGGGCCCCTTCCGTGGCCCCATGCAGGAGCAGATAGGAGTCCCATGGGATGCGTCGCTTACCACCATTTGGCGGTCCACCTCGCAGAATAGAAGAGGAAATATAGAGAACCTTTACAATTCTAACCTCATCGGCAGGAACTGCGGCCAGCGGCAACATCTCCTGCGAAAAGTCACTCGGATTTGCCCCTGGGTTCGTGAGGCCAATATATATTATAATAATGAGGGTCCGCCCCTATAACCCCTTAGGACCATTCGTAAAATATACAAAGGTTTTATTTGTTCCTTACGGGGTTACTGCAACTAAGGCTAAGAACAGCTTAACAAAGGCACCATTTCAAGAGATATCAAGCGGCAAATCTGAAACAATTAGATAAAACAGAGTGCGGGATATCACAGGTTCGGTCTCACGGGGCTGCTCAATATCCACATACATTAGCGAAGTGAACACGCACACAAAACAACAACGAGATCGTTTGCGTTATACGGACGCAACTTCTTTCTTCCCGCCTTTAGGTATCATTCCTACGAAAATTTACGTTAGCCACACATTAAAGGGTTAAGGCGGGTTCACACGCTAGTCAAACGAACCGATTTTCCTCAGCTTCGCGCCCAGATGCGCTGCAGCCGAAAAACACGTTCGTAAGAATAGCATTATGGAAGTAGGTAACTATCTGTGATCACACTGCCCGGTAAAGGGTTAAGCAGTGTACACTCTCCAAGTTTCGATTCACTCCGAATTAGAAGAGCTCTGCGAAACTTTACAAGTGACACACACCGAGTGAATTGACTTGATGCCTAACACTAGACAACTCTTCAGCAGACACACAGGTGTGTTGATGAGAGCTCATCAAAACTATTGAACGCTTACCGGAAAGTACACGTACATACAACTACCTCTGGTGACCTCACCTTTAGAAATGGAGACTGCGAGCGTGGAGGCCGATCAAGGCTTGTTTTATGCGGCTGGTCAAAATATATATGTTGGAATAACATTTATTATTCTCGCATCTAGAAGCTGCCGCCGCCACACGGATTAGATCTCAGCACAATGCGCACCCGTACACAAAATGTCGACAATATGCACTAACATATCACATAAAAATATCAGATAGCTGTTACTAAAGCGCAAGCTACAGCAGCTAGCAACAGATGAAGTACTTCTGCACCTGCCGCAGCAGCGTTATTATAATAGAGTCGTAACAAAGGAATTATATACGGAACGGGGAGCATACGAACCAGTAACGAAAGCTACCATCAAATTACCATATGGCTGTAGCTGCTCCCAACTTCACCGCTCATGACATGCGTAGTTTCGATTTGGATGCTGCCACAACGCGACAGTCTATACGAGGGATGCTGCCACAACGCGACAGTCTATACGAGGAAGCAAAGAGCGCAACGGGAAGACTCGCGTGAAACCAGCGCAAAAAAAGTCATGAGTGACGTCACATCGACGAACAGTACGGCTGAGCAGCCTATGGGTATTTAATTAATGTCGGCAGAATAATCGTTCTAAATTGTGAATTTTATTTTTTAAGCATATAAATAAATTAAGAGAAAATATAGTGAGTGACTAGCAAACAATTATCAATGGAAAATTGCAGCGAAGGCTGGTGGAAACTTTCACAGCACCAGAGGCAAGATCTGGGTCTTGATTTGCCTTCTTCTTTAAAGTGAAGCGATATTTGGACTTCATAGTCAGTTCGCAGGGCTCTTCACAAAGCATATTTGAGCATGTCCCCGTATTTTCGATTTGATTCATGCAATCTCCCACCCACGACTGACCAGTTACCACCTACAAACACGGTACAAGGCTTGTAGTCAAGTCCTGAAAGATTGAGCTATAACTGTTCCTATGGTTTCTCTCGCGTCCGGAATATAACACTGCTTATATTTTCGGTTAGGATTAAAGGCCAACCCAAGAATGCCTGAGACCCGACCCACAAATGCTTCTACTCGTCGATGTGACGTAAATTGGCTATATCCGGTCACGGTTAAGTTTCATTTTAGTCTCATTGGGTCCTCCCATTACGCTTTGCTTCCTGGTCTAAACTCCCAGTTTAACCATCGCCAACACACTTATTCAGATTATGCTAATCCCAATAATCATTCAATTTCAGGGCCCGAGTCAGCGCTTGAACTAAGACGCTCCAAACGCAGTCATGGTGCCAGTGAGTAAGTTAACTCGATTCCGAGTAATTTCAGTTAACCCTTTCTTTCATACCGTACAGGTTACACTTCATATAGGTAATTCCATAGACCGCACGAAACACTGACTGGACACTGGCACCAAAGGCAGATTTCGGTCCCGCAATTGGACGTGACTACAAGGTGCCGCAGACGCATTTTTATATGTTCTCCCATTACTTTTCCTACATTGTTTAGCTATCTGTCTTGATTTTTTTGCATTCAGTAATGACTAGCAAACCTATACATACTTCCAAAACTTCTAAACGCAACAAATTCACAAAAATATCAAGGCTTGAAGTGTAATTACGTAGAGGAACTGTTTATGACAGCTTTGGATATTTGCGCTACTCCCCATAACATGGGATGGGCGAACCTAACTAACCTAGCCCTATGGACTATGGCCCATCCTATGCCCCCTGAGGGGATCAAAATAGACAGCAGAGCTGAAGGGTGAGTCGGAGCAGCTTGGAGACATGAAGTGATGAAGCCCCGGCTGCAGTGAAATGATGAAGGACTGGCTGCCATGAAGTGATCTAGCATTGGAAGCAGTGAAGTGATCTAGCATTGGAAACAGAGAAGTGATAGCATTGGCGGCCGTGAAGTGATCTGAATGATGAAGCACTGGCCGCCATGAAGAGATGTAGCATCGAGCATGGACAACAGTGATGTGATAGAGCATTGGTAGCCGCGAAGTGATACAGCATACCATCGGCACTTCACTATGTCGTAACCATCGGCACTTCACTATGTCGTAACCATCGGCACTTCACTATGTCGTAACCATCGGCACTTCACTATGTCCATTGGTAGCCGTGAAGTAGCTGTGAAATGATTTAGCATCTTCAACAGTGAAATGATGTAGCATAGCCAGGCGTGGAGTGAACTAGCATTGGCAAGTACTGTATGAAGTGGTGTAACATAGCCGTCTATTAAATCATGTAATGTAGCAACCATGAAGTGATTAAACATGGTAATCCATTAAATCATGTAATGTAGGCAACCATAATGAGATATACTAGTAACATATACAACATGAAGTGACATAACGCAGACAACCATGACGTGATGTAGTGTAGGGAACAATCATGATGTAATTCAACTTAGGCAACCATTAAGTGATGTAACATAGGCAACCATGAAGTGATTAAGCCTAACGTAGGCAACCGCTAAGTGGCGTAGTATTGCTAGGTAGTAATGAGAAATGCCATGGTGCAGCTGTAGATGGTTATAGTGATGCAGGGTTGTTGTTGTTGTTGTAGTCTTTTAACGGTTGCCCTGGTATCTTTATCTCATGGCTAATTATGCATTTTTAGTTCAGGCTACTAAAGTGGTTTTATTCTGTAGTACTACTGTGGTTATAATCAGGTTTTTCAGTATGACTGGGATTTAGCTGTTTTCCTTTCCTTGCGGTAATAGGGATGAGCTCAACTGAAAGCTCTACATACATCAATTTCTAAGGTTATTGCTTCAAATCTGTCATTGGAGAAAAACCCAATTGTATGTGACATTAAAGTACCTACATTACATGTAATATCTATGTGCCAATTTTTTCCATACAATTTTAACAGTACTAGAAATTATGATGAATTTTCAATTATCCTTAGTGTCCCAAGATACGAGATATATCGCCTACTGTAGATACATGATTGTAAATGAAGATTCCCTGTTCTGCAACACATTCTTTACGTTACGACGAAGAAGTTAATTTTGTTTGCGGTCTTTGTGATTAGTAGAAGTCATTTTATTAACACTTACGTAAATCGGCCTCTAGGCCCAATTGCGAGAGACCCGATTCCAGTGTCCAGTCAATGTATGGTGTGGTCTATGGTTATTCCTATGAGCGAGGCGAATTAATTTATGCAAGAAAGGGTTCAAAAACTGAGCAAACGGATAAGGATGTACCCACTTTACGCAGTACGAGGTGTTGATGGAGCAACAACTCTAATATCATTCATTACTATTCTCCCGTCATATGTAATAACTAATGCTAGCAGGCAATATATTACCAAAAGAAGTTACTGGAGGCACAATGTGTTCAACTGAGAACTATAAAGTGAGCGTAAACAATGCGATCGTTGCAGCAAAACAAAAAAGTGTATTTACTGGTGATCATAAAAAAGGTAAAATGCGCGTATATGTGTAGCTATAATAGTTTGAATGCATCAGCACACTAGCACCACACATGTCTTTTGATTATAAGAAGCCTTCGTACAAAAAGAGTATATAGCTATATATATCAAGAATATCTTATACCGTCTGTTACATTCACTAAGATAATTACCGTACTAATCTATCAACACTTCGATTTTCATATATGAGCAAAAGAAATGGAATTTGCACTTCATAGACATGGTAACAAGTTCGAATATATGTAATGGCACAAAAATGAGATAAAACCATTGCATCTGTTGAAAGAACGCAACAAACTGAACATAACTATCAACGAATTTGGTTAGTTAGTACCGACAATTGTACGAGCGTCTTCGGACACCATGCGGTGTTGCAAAAAAATGAACGGGAAGGGACACGTACTTCACAAACAAATTGGAAGCTGCAATTAGCGAGAGAAGAGGGAGAATAGAAGAAAGCAAGGAAGTAGAATGGGTACAGAATCAAAGCTGTCCCGAAGCCCTAGCTAAAGGCACTAGGTAACCAATGACAGGGATCCCCACTGGGGGCACGACCCTAATAATATAGCATACGCTAACCTAACACAAACCTAGGGCACATCCGTGTCCCTCCCAGAATGATCGCATACTGTAACAGTATAAAAAGAGTCGAAGTGTCATTAAATGAGGAGCTGACCAACAGGACGGGGCTACGAAGGATCCCAACGNCGACATGACCAGGCACCCAACAGATACACACTGTCTTTCCAGTGCGTTGCAATTGTTGTAGCATGGTAACTATTCGGTTAATGACGGGGTGGATGCTGTCGTATGCCCGGGTGGCCTGTACTATGTACACTCAGTGAGTCGGAGAATATAGTGAAGTTGCGTTCATTGCTGTCTCTTATGAGGAGCAGCGCTGCGTAACATAGGCAACCATGAAGTGATGTAAGCCTAACGTAGGCAACCGCAAAGTGGCGTAGTAATGAGAAATGCCATGGTGCAACTGTAGATGGTTATAGTGATGAAGGGTTGTTGTTGTAGTCTTTTAATGGTTGTCCTGGTATCTTTATCTCATGGCTAATTATGCATTTTTAGTTCAGGCTACTAAAGTGGTTTTATTCTGTAGTACTACTGTGGTTATAATCAGTTTTTTCAGTATGACTGGGATTTAGCTGCTTTCCTTTCCTTGCGGCTACAGGGTTGAGCTCAACCGAAAGCTCTACATACATCAATTTCTAAGGTTATTGCTTCAAATCAGTCATTGGAGAAAAACCCAATTGTAAGTGACATTAAAGTACATTACATGTAGTACCTATGTGCCAATTTTTTCCATACAATTTTAATATTACTAGAAATTATGATGAATTTTCAATTATCCTTAGTGTCCCAAGATACGAGATATATCGCCTACTGTAGATATAGCTATGATTGTAAATGAAGATTTCCTGCTCTGCAACACATTCCTTAAGTTACGACGGAGAAGTTTATTTTGTTTGAGATCTTTGTGATTAGTAGAAGTCATTTTATTAACACTTACGTAAATCGGCCTCCAGGTCCAATTGCGAGAGGCCCGATTCCAGTGTCCAGTCAATCAATGTATGGTGTGGTCTATGGTTATTCCTATGAGCGAGGCGAATTGATTCATGCAAGAAAGGGTTCAAAAACTGAGCAAACGGATAAGGAGGTACCCACTTTACGCAGTACGAGGTGTTGATGGAGCAACAACTCATAATATCATTCATTATTATTCTCCTGTCATATGTAATAACTAATGCTAGCAGGCAAAGAGTATATAGCTATATATATATCAAGAATATCTTACACCGTCTGTTACATTCACTAAGAAAATTACCGTACTAATCTATCAACACTTCGATTTTCATATATGAGCAAAAGAAATGGAATTTGCACTTCATAGACATGGTAACAAGTTCGAATATATGTAATGGCACAAAAATGAGATAAAATCATTGCATCTGTTGAAAGAACGCAACAAACTGAACATAAATATCAACGAATTTGGTTATTTAGTACCGACAATTGTACGAGCGTCTTCGGACACCATGCGGTGTTGCAAAAAAATGAACGGGAAGGGACACGTACTCCACCAAAAAATTGGAAGTTGCAATTAGCGAGAGAAGAGGGAGAATAGAAGAAAGCAAGGAAGTAGAATGGGTACAGAATCAAAGCTGTCCCGAAGCTCTAGCTAAAGGCGCTAGGTAACCAATGACAGGGATCCCCACTGGGGGCACGACCCTGATAATATAGCATACGCTAACCTAACACAAACCTAGGGCACATCCGTGTCCCTCCCAGAATGATCGCATACTGTAACAGTATAAAAAGAGTCGAAGTGTCATTAAATGAGGAGCTGACCAACAGGACGGGGCTACGAAGGATCCCAACGTCCAAGTGAAGAATACGGTCAATGTTACAATCTTTCTTTAGAATACGTAAAGACGTACATCCTGTGCGTTTTATCATGGACTCGCATTAAAATACTTCATTGATGCTGCTATAATGAGCAGCAACACATAGCTTGGTGTTGTGCGTTCAAATGAGAAATGCTTGCAATGTAACATCGGTGAGCAAGAGAAGAATTTTGCTTAATGCACCGAAGTACAGCATTAGTATCTTACTGCACTGTGATTACATTAGATGAGTGCAAATGGATGGAGGACGAGCTATGGGGCCCATTCTCCGGCATAGCTAAATGAAGCCAAAGCTTTGCTGCCCTTCGAGTCATTGCCATCACACGACACGTGCTCACAAGCAAGCTGGTCTGCAGCAAAGTACAAAATACAGAAATAACAACAGCCAAGGAATTCGATGAAAGGAATGAGCACACCTTCACGGTGACAACACCCAAACATGCCCACCTTCCCCTACCGAGCTACAGTAAACAAAGCCATGCAAGATAGGCAAGAATTCGATGAAAGAAATGAGCACACAGCCACAGTGACTGGACTGAAATATGCCTAGTGGGATTACACTGCACGAAGGCATCGTAGGTGAGCAAGAATTCGATGAAATGAGCGCAACGCGACGCTAGGTACGGTAACTGTACAGAACTATGTTGCACGAAGCCAACTACGTAATATGGGCTATGAACTATGGAGCCTAACCTCGCGCAACGTTCACTTAGCGAAGTTATTCTTCGTTCGCTGAACTACGAACACGTCATTTAGTGGTAAAGCTGATGACAAAACCAAGAAAGAAAATAAAGCAATATACAAGTAAAGTGTTGTATAAGAGAAGGTCATCGTGCGAGCGCAGTCAAGTGCGGGTATTGAAAAAATTGATGCCAAGAACACAACTGCAATAACTCTATATCTTGCATTATATACTTATGCTATTACTAATGGGCTTGTCGCAATGAAGAACAAATAGTCGGCAACTGCAAGTGATCCAACTATCTCAATATCTTCTGCAGTTGCACATTATCCAATGGATCTCAGGTCAAATACAAATAGCACATGGTGTTTATGGCATAGTCACCAGGTACCTGACCACAATTGTAACTTCTACATACTTTGCAGCTAGGTACGCACTAAAGATCATAAGATGGACGAAGTACAGACATTGAGAGAAGTTTCCAATATCCCACAGCACACTAGTGCAACACCCAACGATTGTTGGGTCGGACGCCGGTGTCGATAGAATTACAGGTAGGAAGGTAGGCACTTTCCAGCAATAGACACTTTTCTTCAACACCTTTTGCAGTTGCGCACGACCCACGGTAGCTTGCCGTGCCGGCGGTACTGGTAGTAGTTGTGAGCAAAATTCACTATGGTGCCGACCAAAATAATGGCCATGAAGATGTTGATGAGGTCGATGGCCATAAAAGGAGACGGCTCTGGGTAACACTCGGCGCCGAAATCCATGGTGAGTATGGCGGCCCCTGTGCCATCGCAGCGCATCCGCGCGTAGTCATGGATGTCGAACATGTTGTCGTACACGAACGACTGAAACAAATGTGCATGATAGCTCGGCACGGCTACCGTGTCAACACCCTAACGCCGGGGCTGAACTATATATTCGCAAGAACAGCGTGATGCGAGGATGCGCAGCTGGCATATCGTTTACGCTACCGAATTTAAATATATTTCAGTAGAAGTAAGCTACCCATACTCGCTTTCCACTGCTCGTGCGAAGGCATATGCAGCCTCGGTATGAAAGAATACATTATAAATAGTATGTATCAAAAATAAATCTAATTTATACTAGCTTTATGTCGAATTATATGCTAAATATGACATTCATAACCTAACCACACACACACAGTATTATCATCTGAATATTCTTAGTTTGAGCGTCCTTACTCACGAGAGCATACTGCAATCCGAGAGAGGTTCATACAAAGGGCATATAATAAGTTCAAAGAACCGTGGAACCCATGCCGAGGGTGTTCCCAATTTGTCACACAGATTCAACGAGCATGAGAACAGCAAGTTGGAAAAGAAAAGGAAGAACAGAACAAAGCATCATAAGCTAAAGTATAGTAATAGAAAGAAGCACAGATGGTGCAAAAAGACAGACGACTCAATAGCCTAGCTATGGCTAAGGTATAGGTACTACGAAGACCCCACAGGGCGCTACTACCGATATTATTAAATTAGATGTTTAAGCCTCCCCAGACACAACTATGGTAATTGAAGAGAGGAAAATCAAGGGACATGTAGTATGTCGACAGAAATGTAGAACCCATGAACGAAGGTGGACAAACGCGCATGGCAACAGCAAGGGTTCAAGGTTAGTCAGAAAGTTTAGCTGGCGCAGCGATTCTAAGCCGCATGGCGCCGAAGGTCAAATATTTTGTCTCAGCATTTCTGCCGGAAGGTCTTGAGTGACGGCGAACTCACATAAGTTAGTTCTGTGTCTCAATTTGATAAAGCACGTGCATCTTCAACCTTACACGGATCGGCTGAACGAATGCGCTCAGCCGCGCGGCACCGGGCATGAGACGAAAAACAAAAAGAGAAGAAGACAGAAGAAGGAAACGCCCATGCGGCTGGCCCCTATCGTGACCCTCCGCAGGGACGAAGATAGGAGTCACCCGGGAAAAGGTCGGCCACCTCGATCGACGGCCCACCTCGCTGAACAGAAGGGGAAAGATAAAGAGCCTACCTAACCTAGCAAACTAGTCTTCTCAGCAGGAACTGCGGCCAGTTGCAACATCCCCTGCGGAGAAGGCACTATGGACCCTTGGGTTAGTGAGGCCCAAATACAGCTATTGTGGCAGGGAAAGGACCCAACAGAATATACTCCTGAGGGCCATGGGAACAGCAAGTTGAGAAAAAAAGAGGGAGAACAGATGAAAGTAAGATCAGGATTCAGGAGGAGTACAAAATCAGGAAGGAAGATCAGACGGCACGAAAGACAGACGTCCCGAAGGCCTGGCTACTGTCTAAGGTAACATATACAGCCCCCTGGGGGCGCTGCTCCCCATAACAAGATGGGCGAACCTAACTAACCCAGCTACTACCAATAACAGAAAAAGGGCAATCCTAACTAACGTAATCCTAAGGCCCATTCTGTGCCGCTGAGAATATTGGCCAAAATCAGTCAATTTACCGGATTACTGTGTTAGTTACAGAGCTCTAATAAACACCAAGACAGGAGCTTGAAAGAAGGCAGTCCATTATAATATAGTATAACTACACCATAGAGAACTCGAAAGCCAACAGCACTATGAGAATAGTTACCTGAAAATAAGGACTGAATGTGCAGTCTTTACAGTCCCATGGGTTTCCGCTCAACAGAAACGCAGGCAGGTGCCTCTCGCCCGTCCGACGTTCCTTGTCGTAGAAGCTGGTGAGCTCCGACACTGGAAACTGAAAAACACAACACCCACGAGTTGGTATGGACTCTTTTGGTTGTTACTACATATATATAATAATTATTAACTAATATGCTACTAGTACCCAAGCTCGAGAGATGGTACCAGTAGATCCTGGTACAGTGGTTCTTAACCTTTTTACTCCCACGCCCCCCTTAAGGATATATTTTTACTTTCGAGCCCCCCTTAGTATTTTTAAATATACATATATATATATATGTGTCGCTTACGTTAAGGCAGAAAGAAAAAAAATAGATTTTCTATTTCATTTCATGTGAACAAAGTACATATGGACATATTTTATCCGGCTTCACTGCTATTGGATGTCAAAAAGAATAAGTGGGACTTTTCGCACTGTTTCTTTGACACTAGATTTTGAATGCTAGAAAATGCGAAACGTCAATTTCCTCTGACGTTCATACAATTTCTTCATTTACTTTTGATGGCTACCAGCGCAAAAAATGCAGTTTCACATAAATACACAGCCTTAGCCTATATGCGATAAAAGAGTAAACTGGATGGGAGCTACTTGGCCCAGAACGACACCAAATCTATATCATTGAAGTCTTCCTTTGCTGTTGAGTTGAACTTCAACTCGAGAAACTCTTCTTGATGCGCTTTAATGTCGAAAAATGTTCACTTATAATTCGCTGTTCAAACCTGGTCGCCACATCTGGGTGAAGATATTTATAACACGGAACAATTCCAACGCCGAGCAATGAAATTGATACCTCAGTTACGAAAGAAGCCATACGAATTCTCTTAAGGCGACTCAGGGGCAACTAATGAGAACATTCAACTATTTGAAAGGCTTCAACAACGTACTAACAACTAGACTTTTTGAAGGAGACGCTAAGGATCGCCTGCGAAACAACGGTCAAAAACTCAAGCATAAAACTCGAAGAACAATCTCAAGTCAGCAGTTTTTTTCCGTATTTCATAGTGAACATTTGCAATAGACTCCCATCCGACGTTGTCGGTGTGGAGACAGTCAACGCGTTTAAACATCGTCTTCACAAACATTGGGAGGGACATCCTCCACAGCTAAGAACTCTTCCTCCAGGAGTCGAGAACTATTAACGACCAATGCTCCAGAGGCCACCTTAATTATGTTTTTCTCTCTTCCGCCCCAACTAGTTGAACGTCTCTAAGCTCCGTATATCAGCGGCTATAGATCGTGCTTGCGTTCATGCTAATCGTCTCTTTGGCTGAGATTCTTCTTTTTTTCATTAGTCATCTATATCACACATCACAGCAATAGCTCATAGAGGGCCGGGGCGTAAGTCCTAGTAGCTGTTTGGTAATGGACCTGTTGGGACGTCTACTGCCGTCTATCTAATCTCGGACTTCATTAGCAACATCAGTCACTTCACAATGGAATGGATTTTTGATTAATTTCCATGTTTCGCGCTTGTGATCTATGTCTGGGAAGTCTGCTTTCAATTCACTCAGATGACTGATTAATTGCTTGTTCAACTCCGGCTTTACTGAGGAGGCTCGCGCCTCCCCTGGAATCCGCTCACGCCCCCAGGTCAAGAACCACTGTCCGGTACATGGCGATAGGGAGGTTCCGCCTGTGGAAGGAGGGTAAATATTGCCTCGGAGTGCAAGGTTAATCATTGGGGTGGGTTTTACCGCTACCAAGGAAAATTCACTCGGTTTCACTACTAAGTCAGAACGCTACAAATAGAAGAAAACTACGAAACATCAAGGAAACAAGGACAGTGAATGACAAGTGCGATGAGTCTCATCACCACATTATATATACTTACTGTAATTTCTGAAGACTAACAAATCCCAGCAAAAATATTTACGTTCAGAAGATCACTTACGCGAGAGAGTAAGTTGTTCCGGAGATCGAATATGACATCGTGTCTCCTGGACATCAAGAAATGGACCAGTGACGCGCCGTCTATACTGTTGATGGAGTTGTTATTGAATTCACACTTGGCGAGCCGACTGTAGTGAGCATTGCTGAACATCGCATCGATGTTGGTGAGCTGAAACACAAGGGTTGTCTTGAATATGCCATCATATAGTAGAGTTTAGGCCTGTTAATTTTCTAATGCAATGGTGATCAGAGAGACGAAGACAATAGGGATACATAGCATGCAGATTGAAACGTGGAACGCACGGACGAAGGTATTCGGTAGGTACTTAATCAACGGGCATGAGCACAGCGAGTCGGGAAAGAAGAAGACAGAATAAAAAGCGACATTTAGAAGCATGAAAATGGGGCTCGGATGCAAATTAGTTACTACATGAAGCACACTAGATGGTAGGCTGACCGTTTATTCAAAGTTTACGCCTCCATTTCCACTGCAACCGTCTTAGGAAGAAGGAACAGGAATGGATAAATGGGGTACCTAGTAAGTTAAAGATTCCGTGTACCGCGTACCAACTGTCAATGGATCACGTGGCACACTTAATATACTAGCATTTACGGCCAGTGCAATCATGCACTAAGAGAGGTACCTAGAGAAGGCCATACCTATATACGTTCCTAGCACAGGGGTGGGCACGCTACATCCGGCGCGTTAGTCATTTTAATCCGGCTCGCCAAACATTTCTAATTCATCGATATGTTAACCCATTTTAAGCGCTTACTATAAGATTTATTCTAAAATTGCACATCTGCAAGCTGCATATCACTAAAAGTGCATGTAAGTATTAACACTGTGTTTCTTTCTTCTGTTTATGTTAGATATGTGTGCATCGACTGCGGGCCCGGCCCGTCAGTCAATTATTGAAAGTCCATGTGTCCTCTGAGTCACGAAGTTTCCCCACCCCCGACCTAGCATGTGAAGAACCCATGCACAGCGTCTCGTCCACAAGCCACGCAGCACACCAGAACCTCTCAGACCACTCACATTATTGTAGCTCATATTGAGGGAGGAGGCAAGGGGCGGGATGACATCAGGCAGCTCCCGCAGACCAGCAGAGTGGCAGTCCACGGACAGCAGTGGACGGTCCAGGGAGCGGAAGCCCTGCAGCTTGCACCTACAGACGCGGGGGCAGAGCTCCGTACTCTGCGGTGCAAACAAGATTATGCAACTCCTGCTTTCGCCAACCTAATCATTATGAGCATTTTCCTATCTAATGCTGATATTATTATTACTATATTTACATTAATTACTAATTATTAAGAAAAA
>LQNS02278082.1:9475023-9486540 GCA_001587735.2 Parhyale hawaiensis | reverse complement strand
AAAATACAGAAATTCGGTCATCTTTATGCTTGTAGATCCTTTTCATGTGGATTTGAACTAAATTCACTCAAAAATTATTTTTGATCGACTTTTTCGTGAATCTGGACCAGTGTGCATTTGAATGAAATCTGAATTTTCTCCTATTTTATTCCCATAGAGCGTGACAGGAAAGATATAAATATATAAATAAATAAAAACAGGACGTGAATTATTATATAGTAGAGATATGCATCTCGAAATTGAAATAACACAAAATTCAATAAGTTATAGGTTTTTATTAAACATAAACAATAGTTAGCCCAATCTTCTCAACAGTCGAACGGATTCCTAAATAGGAACACAGTAGCTACGGTAACTCATCCTTACACTTTAGTAAATAAATTTAATAATTAATAGAGGTAAAACTGTTTATTTTGCAATATTTTGAATAAAAACCAAAAAAAATTGAATAAAAAAACATGGCTGTTTTGGTTGGTTTAAACCATGTTTTTTTTTTTTATTGGTTCAAACCAGCCAACCCTGGACTTACCGATGCTCCACTGGTGACCCAGCTCGTGTGGCAATCATATCATAGCTCAAATGTCACCAGCGACAAGGGTTACGGTGATGCAGGTCACTGAGCACAAACGTCTATTTTGGGTTACATTAACCTTTTTCAGGGTGTGGTAGCCCAGTTTTGGCGTGATTGCGACACACCCCAAATCAGAGCCCAACAGGAGCATATAAACGTGGGTGTACTGCATACTTGTGAGTTATATAGCCTTTGTGTGGCCACTTAATAATTTCTATATTGGCAAACTCCAGTAAAATACAATAATAGGCAAACAATTTTTCACAGAATTTTCTAGAATATAATCAAATAACAAACTTAACCTAACATCAACTTGGTCACCAGTATGTAAATTAAAAAGAGACACCAGGACAATGATAATGAGAGCTATCTACACCAATCACTTCCTTTAGCCCTACAGAAACATCAAATGTGATCTAATGCATACGATAAATCACAATAGGACAAATTGTAATAATGGTTGTAAAACACACCATTTGATCATTGCAGAGATTAGTCTATCCTCATTTAGACCCATTAATATTTACCAAAATAAAATGAAAGCATGTAGCTATAACTTGACTGGTGAAGCAATTCAACGTCCAGAGTCAGAGTCCAAAACCAAAAATTTACTTCTTGCTTGATCCACAGAATCTCAATTTGAAGGCAAACTCAAATGAATTCAGTAGATTTTATGAAGTAGCTACCTAGCAGGCTACTACTGGCAATCATTGATAGATGCAGCAATAGCAAAGGAAAAACCAAAGGCATTGAAGATAGAAGATACAGTGTCATGTAGCGGGTCTCTTCTGTAGCTATGCACAGGTTAGCAGAGACGAGTTTCCAGGGATGTGCTTATCGACTTCACAGCAAAAGAGTACATAAAGAAATCATGCTTACAAAACTTCATCAACTAAATGAAGCGTACCGATATTTGAACAAATGCAGCTACGCCTGGCCTACTGTAAGTCCCCCCCCTTCCTAGATATATATGAGGCCAATAAATCTCCGGATCACGACAACGCTCCAAACAATGTCCTCAGAGATATTTAGTAGACACAGCATGTAAAATATTTGGTACTATAGGACGTATAAAATAAGATTGTTGGTTTTCACAAACGTCAGGCAAAATGATAAAAGACTCCACATCAATGAGACAAAGAAAGGAGCTCAACAAGTAATCCTCTGGAAACTAGACAAACAAGCAGTACAGTACATTCTTTCATGGATTCCTTATAATAGAAAACTTCATCCTCCTGCAAAAATAGATGTATTTAACAGTCTTTCCTTAAACTCTTGTATTTTCTCACCTGTTTTTAATAATCAGCGTCTTTAGGTTTGTGAGATGACGAAGATCCTCGCCTTTGAATTCCACTAAGACACTGTCTGCGATGGTAAGGTGCTGCGTGGCGGGCGGTACAGCCGTCAATAACGTGAGAGGTGTGCTGAGCTTCCTGCATGTGATGTTCTGAGCAGGTGACTCAACACAGAAGTCAGGGGAACTGCAATACAATTGTAATATAATTCAGAAAAGCAATAGATGGGTTAATACAATGCTTTGTTGGTAAGAGCAATCATTTCAAATTATGAAGAAGTTCATCAATAAGGTTTTAAAAAGGCACACCAAAACTAGAAGTACTATTGACTTTATTGAACTTATAAGTTAGTAAACCAAAATTAAATGCAGTTCTTGCAACGAATAAAGAAAAAACTCAAGGTCAGACACTCTTTAGCGCGCTGCTCTGGCTTGAACCAAGATAGCTAGTTGGCACAGCTACACACTGCGACAACAAAGGGCATACTGAGCATGATTGGACACGCAGTAGCTATTGCATGGAACCTTCGACACGCGGCAGAGACCGACACTATTTCCTTTACGTCTAAGCTTCCACGTAGCTCCACCAAAAAATGAGAGGACATCAGTGGTATAGATATCATAAGAGCTTACAGCGACCTGCAGCGGACGCTAGGAGTATATGGAATGGAATATGAGAGGTTACAAAAACAACAAAGTTAAGCTTAACATCCTGATAGAACTGCGCCAACTTATATGTGTATGCTTATAAGAGACCATGCTTGGTTATACCAAGCTTCCTTTGCCCCCGGAACTACACTGCTGAATATTTTTCCCCTACCCAGGATCGCGTCCCTGGAACGGGACTCGCTATCCTCGCCGAAACAGAGTCTCTGTGCCTGAGGGTGCCACTTAACACACCCTTATACGCCATGGCCGTGCAAATTAAGTTACGAAACAGGGCCACCACTATCTGCAATCAACGAACCAAGAAATCCACATGACGGATATCACTGGACTAGTGGAGTTGCCGCGCCCTTCCCTATTGTTGGGCGACTTCAATGCAAAGCACCCAACATGGAGTAATAACGCTAATAATGCGCGAGGCTTGGCTGTCGAGTGCTTGCTCAGAACTACCGATTTGTGCCTCGTAAATACAGGAGCACAGATCCATTTTCACATTCATACAGGAACTACCTCCGCGATAGACCTTACCCTCTGCACACCTGACCTTCCTAACACCCAGTGGACTGTGACAGAGGACACCCACGGGAGCGACCACTACTGTGTGTGCACCAGTTTCCCGGACCTACAAAATCATAAAATCATGATGCAGCACCACGTTATAGCTTCCGGCGAGCCGATTGGGCTACCTTCGAGGCCTTGAGCCAAATGGAGGAATTATATGAACGCTTACCCTTCGACCAAATGATGGATAATTTCACGGGAGCCCTGATGAGGGCTGCATCAGGGGCCATCTCTATATCCAGAGGTGAAGCCGCCCCTCATAGAGTTCCATGGCGGAACGACGAGTGCACGCGAGTATGTGTGGAGAGATAAAAACTACTCAGATGGTACCAACTAAATAGATGCTTAGCCAATAAAATAGCATATTGTAGCGCACGTGCACCGGCGCAGTTTACCCTGCACCAGGCCTGGAAAGCCTCTTAAAAGGAATATACAAGTACACTAAACGTTAATACTCCAATGAGCAAGGTCTGGCAACGTGTTAAGAAGATGGACGGAAAACCACGCCACGGCCCTCCTTGTATAAAGGAGAATGGCGAGGTGATTGTGGAACCTGACCGTGTCGCCGACCGCTTGGTTCGACATTTTAGCGAGGTCAGCAGTGGCGCGACTTACCCGCGAGCTTTTCAGACAAGAAGGAGAAGATTGGAACGAGACCCCCTGAACTTTGCTACATCTCGCGAAGACGAAGAGGTGCCATACAACGATCCAATCACTGCATTGGAATCCCATAACGCCCTCACACAATGGAAAAATACAAGTCCCGGCGCTGATGGTATAGCTACACTACAAGATGCTGATATGCATGCACCATTCAGCGGTTCGAGCTCTCCTAACCATATACAACAAAATTTGGACAACGCACGACTATCCGAAACAGTGGCGCCTCGCCACTGTACGAGCTTTCATAAAACCAGATAAAGCTCCCACGGAACCAAGTAGCTACCGTCCTATTGCGTTGACCAGCTGCCCGGAAAAATCATGGAAAAAATTGTGAACACCCGTCTGATGAAATATCTAGAAGCCAACAAGCTCTTCTGCAACGTGCAACACGGTTTTCGACAGTACCGTAGCACCACCGATGGCATTGTACGTACCTATACAAAATTACATCATAGAGAACAAGACACCTAAGGGACACACTATCTGTGTCTTCTTCGATCTTAAAAAGGCATACGATACAGCCTGGCGACACGGAATACTCTTACAACTACATAAAATAGGCGTAAGAGTTAACATGGCCTACGACTTGCAGCAATTCTTGAGCGTGCGACGTATCAGGGTCAGAGTGGGACAGGCCTTCTCCCCTGAGATGACGCAGAATGAGAGGGTTCCGCAGGGGAGCGTCATTAGTTGTACCCTATTACTACTAGCAGTAAATATCATAGCAGACCTTCTACAAAACATGTACGGGTCACTATACGTATATGACCTGATGCTATACTCCTCCTCACTACATCTAGAAGTTCTACATCGACGTCTGAAGCGAGCCATTGGCTGCGTTTGTAACTGGGCGACCGACAATGGCTTCGCCTTTTCTGCTGGCAAGACCTCTACTCTTCACATCAGGCGTGCCAAAGATGTAATGTCACCCGAACTTAAAATGTACGGAGAACGGATAAACTATCACGAAAAAGTGAAATTCCTCGGAATGATCATAGATATAAGACTCCTGGAAACCCCACATCGAGATGCTTAGAACACAACGCATGCGTAGGCTCAACCTACTCAAGCACCTGACGACACTGTCGTGGGGCGCCGACCGGCAAACCCTTCTATACCTCTACCAAACCCTTGTACGCTCGAGACTAGACTATGGCTGTGTCGTATATCAGTCCGCAAAGACTAAAGTCCTAAAACGACTGGATGCTGCGCACAATGCAGCACTAAGGCTATGCACCGGAGCCTTCCGTACATCACCCATACCAAGTCTTCTCGCTGAGAGTGGAGCAACCAGCCTGCAGCAGCGCAACTTACCTATCAGTACTTACCGCGCTTAGAACAAGTCCCTCGATCCCCGGCCTGGGACAGTGTGTGCCGAGACCGGGCAGAGGGAGCTGATTTTCCGTACACACTTCCCTCCTCAAATGACTATGAAGCCTTCTCCTTCATAGTGGAAATCGAGCCATTCAAGGTGGCCCGGGTTCTGTTTAGGGACAAACCAACCTGGCGCATACCAGTTTTAAGATTTTACCCCGGCACGCCATACCAAAAAAGAAAGACTCACATCCCCTCTTACTAATCTTCACGGAGCACATGAGAGACCAACACGGTGACTCTGTCCACATCTGTGCTGATGGCTCCAAGTTGGGAGACAGAGTTGGATGCGCAGCCACTACGACTGGTGAAACTAGAGCATGCCGGCTATTACCGGAGACCTCGACTTTCACCGCCGAGCTGTTCGGCGTGCGCACAGCGTTGTTCCACATTGGAGACAGTGATGAAAGGAACTTTACAATATACTCAGACAGAATGAGTGTATTACAAGCCATCCGAGCATACGACAGCGTCCACTCCGTCATCAACCGAATAGTAAATACGATACAACAATTACAAGAGGATGGAAATTCAATGTGTACTTGTTGGGTGCTTGGTCATGTTGACATCGCGGGCAATGAGCTCGCCGACGAGGATTCGAAGCAGGTGGCCTTTTCGGTTTCGCCCGCGACAAATCGTGCAGTATTCTGCTGAGACTATTACACACTAATCAAGCAAAACCTGCGCGAGCTATGACAATCCCAGTGGCTAGAGCAGAGAAATAATAAACTCAGAACAATCAATGAAACCGTCCGACAGTGGCACTCGTTAAATAGCGACGATGGCCGAATGGACGTTGTATTGTGCCGCCTACGTATTGGGCACACAAGACTCACTCACGACTATATGCGGATGAGGCGTCCGCAACCCTACTGTGATGACTGCGTCGTACCTCTCAGTGTCTTGCACTTAATGGCCGAGGGTCCCACTTTCTCCGACGAGCGGAGGGAATGCTATCCGGAACTGCATGGTCCAGATGTCGACTCCATCCTCCGAGGAATGCTTTCTGAGGGACCTAGCGGCCAATTTAATAGCAATGCCCACAAGACTTTTCTTACCAGATGTAACCTCTATCACAAACTGTGATGAATCCATTGCAATAAATGCTATCGTAAACTACTACTCTACCAGTTTATTTTTGAATTACATATACTATATGTAAAATTGATAATGATAATAATAGGTATTCCCCTTACTACTTTATAATATATAAAATGAGACAAATTCCGCGCCTTAGCGGCATACGAGCCTGTGGCTAAACACAGTAATTGGTCGGCGCGATATAGGCAGTGGGCCACTGAAGCGCTAGTAAAAGTTTCTACTCTAGTCTACTACTACTACTTGTCTGTCTGTTTGTCACCAAGATTACTCAAAAACTTATGAACGGTTCTTTACAAAATTTACAGGGATTGTTGGGCATGTAACAGTAACAGATGATTAACGTTAGTTGAAAATCAGTTCTTCTGTTTGTCTGTCTGCCTATTTTTCTCAGGGTAATGAAATTTTGGTCTTGCAAACTCATGACCGCAAAATTTAGTTTATTATTGGAAAATCAAGCCTATGGGTATAAAGCCTATTTTACAGCAAGCCCCACACCGCAAGCAAAGCAAGTACAAAAAAGCCCAATTACAAAATTATTGCCACAACAGCAAAAGCTCTACTTTACTTTCAATTCAAGATTTGAACCCGAACCTGGTCCCGGCAAATAGCCCAATTGGAAACCCAGCTCTGCCTAATTGAATGTTGGTAGACCCGGCCGGGTTTATAGCAAAATTTCAGACCTGGTCAGTCTATACCCTCTACTGGATCCCCTAAGATGCACTGGTTCATGCTGAAGATATTGCCCCCGAGAAGTATACGGCTGCAGCTGACCATGGATCGTCAATAGCTAATTAGCTATAGCACCATTGATGGAAGGCTCTTATGAAATGAGGTACCTACCAGCTCACTAGGTCAGGCCAAGAATAAAGTTAGGAAAGCAAGGGCTGGTTGTCCTAGCATTTTACAACAGTACTGGGACATTAGAAAAACTAAGCTTGCTGTCCTAACCTTTCTTGGCCTAACATCAGGAGCTATTCATTAGTCATTGGGCAAGCTCTTAGGTAGAGAGTGGTTGGTGTTAGCACCCAGAAATATTTGGAGCATTTATCTGTCCTTAAACGTGGTTTTACCACCTGTCGAGTCCAGAGTTTATTGAAATTAGGAGTTTGGTTTTCCAAAGAATTTTAATAGTTTTCATGAGCTTTATAGGATGAACATCATTAGATGTGCCAGATTCTTCGTACCTACCTCTATCAAACTTTTGGCCCTTATTGAATATTTTTGCCTTTGATTAGTTCAATATGGAATCTATAAAGGGTTAATAGCACTTAGCAAGTAAGCAACATGTGAGACTGCAGAATTATGCCATACCTAATGCAACATGCTGAGAATAGGGAAACAAGCCCATGTTGCCATAAAGTTTCTCCATGTCACCTGTAAGCCAGAGGGGCTAAAAAATCCTTAGGCTATCTAATCTAAGGGATTTTCCTCCTATGTTTCCCCAAAAGATAAGTGGCAAAAGGGCACTCCTAAGTCTGTCACCAACCCCACCACCACGTACTGTAGCTGGCTATCAAATAAAGCTTGCTTTAAAACTGGCTAATAAAGGAATAGCTCTCTAGGTTAGGTGAAGCAAGGGCTGGTTCTTCTAATATAGCTACCTTTAACACTTTAATCTTCAACTGCTTTAAAGTGAGGAAAACAAGTTTTTGCCTTCCTCACCCATAGAACTACAGTATTTAGATCATTAGATAGGTACAGTAAAACCTCTCTAAGTCGCACAGCACGGGGGGAAGGGGGTGACGGATTAGCGGGGATTTCGGATTACAGGGGTACTTACAAATCCGAAAAAACCTCTTTATACCGCACTAATACGGATTTTAGAGAGATTGTTCGTACCTTCTGAGCAGCACCTCGCGCAGATTTTTCGCTCATCACCTCTTTTATCCGAAAAATGAGAAGCGCCTTGCACGGATTGCAGAGGTATTTGTAGGAACTCCGTACTTTACCCCATTAATCCGAAAAATGCTCACTTGTTCCGATAGCATTTCGAACAATAATGAGATGTTCGGATTAGGGATGGTTTCGGATTAT
Organism: Parhyale hawaiensis; assembly: GCA_001587735.2. Classification (NCBI taxonomy): domain Eukaryota; kingdom Metazoa; phylum Arthropoda; class Malacostraca; order Amphipoda; family Hyalidae; genus Parhyale; species Parhyale hawaiensis. The sequence goes on along the minus strand of LQNS02278082.1, from coordinate 9,478,276 downwards.
TGGGGTGCGGATTAGAGGGGTTTTACTGTATATCAATGTAGCACTTATTTAACACCAATGTGACACTGACCCATTGCCTATATAGGGTATAGAGGTGTTAGTCTGAGTAGTCTCCAATCACTTTTTGCAAAAAAAAATTTTGGTGCCTTATAGTTCCCATAACAATGACGATAACTCAGTAGCCTATTGTTATATATCAAAAGAAAGAACATGAATTGAACTTTCTTTTGAGAGTAAGTACCTACATTATTTTATGAGTAATAGTTTTTTTTTTTTTTGTTATAATGGTTATAGTGGGATGATTGGACACTTTGGGCGAGCCAGTAACTCCGATCAATTTTGACCGCTAATGATCGGTTGACAGGAAAAATAGAAAACATTGAGATCAATAAACAAAGCTATGGAAGCTGCTAGATAAACTTGTTTTCTAACATCTGAGAGATTCTCATATGGATCTGACTCCAATACACGGAGTTATGGCTTGTCCCGTAACACTAACAAGAACCCCAAAAAAAGTACAGAAGTCAACTTTTGGAACAGCATATTTATGGTTTGTAAAATGAACGTCTGTGTATTGCACCTTCCTTGGGCAACAAAATAAAAATTCTAGAAATATATTTTGAGCTCCAGTTTAACTTTGTTTTTGAGATATTTACAAGACCGTTTTTTCCGATCACCTTTTAACTCCGATCACATAAATTTTATGAAAAAATGTGTTTGAGCAAGAACCACGCACTTAAAAAGTCAGTTTATGCATGAAAACATATTAGCTAACATAGCTTAGGATGTTATATTTTTGCCGTTGTTTGATTGTTTGTTAGCCACATAACTCAATAAGGGTAGCACCCTCAATGACGACATATGTTTCACTTTTTTTTTTCTATGGAGTTACGATTCGTGATACAGGCCGCTGATACCTTATGCGCAGTGCATACTGACGCAATATACTAGCCATACGCGACACGCACAAGCATCAGGTACTTTATGCGCCGTGCATACTGACGCGCTATAGCTACTATACGTGACACACACAGGCAGCTGATACCTTATGCGCCGTGCATACTGACGCAATATACTATACGTGATAACGTACAGGCGGCTGATACCTTATGCGCCGTGCATACTGACCCAATATACTTTACGTGATACGTACAGGCAGCTGATACCTTATGCGCCGTGAATACTGACACGATATACGATACACAAAATGCAAAGACAGCTGGTACCTCATGCGCCGTGCATACTGACACAATATACGATAAACAACATGCACAGACAGACCAAATGCTATGGGGTCATGGTCAGGTGGTGCGCTTTTAGATTTTGGAGGTCAGGGGCGGGTAGAGCGCACTGTGCAACCGAAAAAAACAATACAGCTGCCACTGCTGCACCGCACGCTACGGCAACACAAGGCATCCTTTACTCCCAACCGATTCTGGTCTCACCTAACCTTAACCTGTACTGACCCTCTCTTCAACTTCAACTCCTAACCTTTAACTTAACAGCATCGTGCTACTTCACCTTTGACTCAATGGGTCCCCGGTCACTTCTGTGGCCTAGTCAGGTTGATTGCCGACCTGTTCACAGCAACATTATGCGGCAAACACCGTGGCAAAGGATCTTCCCCAATAACTACAGTGGCACTTGTGCCCTTGTCAGGGGGATAGACTTCTTTATGAAACCCACCGAGTCCTGCTTCCGCTCTACCTTCAGGGAGCCTTGTGGGGTCACATTGCCGCAGCAGGTTAAGCTATGGGAGGAATTATGAAGCGCGCCGTGCTTAGGTACTGATGCGATATACGATACAAAACATGCATAGACAGCTGGTACCTTGAGCGCCGTGTATATTGATGCAATATATGATACACAACACGCACATGTAGCTGATATCTTATACACCTTCCAGTCGATCATTGCAGTTATCTGGTCAACCACTGTGGTTGATCAATATACCACGATGTCCGACCAGTCGATCATTGCGGTTATCTGGTCGACCACTGTGCTCTATCAATATATCGCAATGTCCGACCAGTCGATCATTGCGGTTTTCTGGTCGACCACTGTGGTCCATCAATATACCGCAATGTCCGATCGGTCGATCACTGCGGTTGCCGTTATGGTGATCGGAGACTAACGCCATCCTGAAACAAAAAAAGTACAAATGTCAGAATATGAAACCAAGTGCTAAAAGGTGCACCAACTTACTACAATGAACTGTAGTTTTAAAAAAATAATTCTGAATTTTGATCGGAGGCTAACGATTAGAATGCTTTTTGCCTGCAATGTCCCCACTCCCCATAGGAGACTAAGTGGACTCATGAAAAAATTATCAAAAGCTAGTCCAATATGTTTACTACTAAGTTAAACACTGATATTGCGACTTTAATGCAAGCAAACCCCTCAAAAAAATTATTTCCAGAGAGTGGTAGTTTTCATAATACCTACCAAAAAAATATGCACATTTTCAAGCCATCCCAATTAAGCATTTCATTGGCTACAATTTGAGCCCTAGGTGATCTTTCTAGCATCAATGGTTTGTCTTGCAGCAGTTTTTTAATGGAGGGGTGTAAAAGTGATCGCAGACTAACGCCTCTACCCTACATCTATTTAGTCAAGGTATATAATAGCCCTGGTAGCTTTAGGGGGTAGAGTTACCCTGAACAATAATACAAGTAAATATTAGCTAATTGAGAAACTTACCTCTCAGGAATGGAATTACTGACGCCATCAGCTTCCTCAGCAGCCAAGCCATGAATGACCTAAAAGAGAAGCAATAATAATAACTGCAATAAATGCATAGATGGCAAACTATACAAATTTAAACTAAATTGTTGAAGTTTCATGTGCTTATTCATGTAAATACAAAATCAAAAATCAGAAGAGTTGAAATTTCTAAGCAACTTGGACAAATATAGCTCACAATGATTAAATAACTACTGTATAGCTAACGTAAAAACATTCATGAACTGCTGGTAGCTAAAAGATAAACAGCCAAATTGAAGGAGAGATTGACAAATTATATAATACACAAGCCAATGAGACATCTTAGATGGACATTTACTAACACTTGAAGCCCAAACCCACCACTTTAGAGAGAATATAGCTAGGCTATGAGCACACACCTACCTAAGCAATATAGGGTAATGTCTCAATTGCCGAATGCACACAAATACCGAAAAAAAAATTTGAAAAGGCGCCAGTTTGACATTATCGCACCGGGTGGCGTGTTGAGTGTTCATTACCTGTGCTTTGA
>LQNS02278082.1:9446799-9466463 GCA_001587735.2 Parhyale hawaiensis | reverse complement strand
GCGGTACAGGCAGGGGAGATATTCCGAGCCTCCACAGAAATATTCTACCTATTATAATGTCACCAGTACTGCCGCAAGATAACTCTACAGCAAAAGTAAATTGGTGAATCAGAAAATCTTGTCAAATACAACTACAATATTTACAGCAAGACGGCGCTTAGCAACCACAGACGTTCGGACTGTCGGACACATGTTAACAATTGTCGTGTTACACCACGATCTGTGGCGCCGGAACTGCAAACTTGCAAATCCGCTAGCAAAGTGAGAATCAAGCCTCAAGGAAATTTGGGCGCATTCGATCGGCCGTCTAATTTATTCAGGACTTCCAGGCATGAGTTGTACGTAATTCAAAGATATAAATTAGTTCCGTCATGTTGGATCAATTTGCTTGTGGTATTAGCAACTTGAATGCGCTTGAGATAGCTGACAATACTGTACTTTCGGAATCTTTGGATTTTACCGTAAATTTGAGATATTCATTGCCAGAACCGATTCTATGCTTCCCTAACCTGCCGTAGTTCTTGAACATACGTTATTTTATGCTATTCTAATACAAATTTCTACTGCTAACCCCTAACATACCTACAGTACTTCGTCTAACTCTAAATTCATCTAAACTGCCACCATTTTAATGCACGTACTAAAAAAAAAATTATTTTGTGAAGTCCAGAAGCAATCACGTTCGCTTCAAAGTCTGAAAATTGATCCAAGGGGAAGAAAACAATGCACCAATATGAAATTCTTGATTACTTCTACCTATTTGGATCAGTTTACCCCCAATTAAATCAAGCCGTACTGTTTCACAACAAAGGCTCTTTTTCCTGATGTATTCCTATAGAAAATCGAGCTCTTGTGGGAAGGTAGCACAGCCGGATAAGTAAGATATGGTTGACTCTGTTAAGCTGTGCNTAATAATTGACTGCTATTCTACTTGAAAAGACGGCTGTCCATGAGGCATACCTTCAAAAGAAACAACGATATTCGAACTTTTTCTCACACCTCCCCCCACCTTCCTTGCCGAAGTTAGAATCGATTTGTTTGATATTGTCTTTTGCTGGCATCTACACTAAGATGACTATTGTTTAGTTTACATAAACTTCTGCATATCAAGAACTCATTAGCTCAGAGAAACTTTGAATAATTGCCTCTTTGTGTTAATACAACTAACCTACAGAGGCGTAGCTAAGGGGGAGGGGCAAGGGGGGACAGGCTGGGTTAACCTAATACTAATGAATTACTAAGTACCTTTGCCATCAAAGGCATACTAGTGCAAAATTCTACTGCTTAGACTGTGTGATTATTCGGTAGCACGATTAGCACCTTGTTATAGTTCAACTGGAGATTTGTGAAATCGTTAATTCTGCGTTTTAAGCTGGAAGCCGTGAATCACGTTCAATTGCTGTGGACATGCAAAAAATTTTACACTGATTTGTATAGGAATTTAGTACTCTAAGTTGCCACTTGATGGAGAAAATATCGAATGCCGTATAATATCAGAGAAAGAGCGTAACCGCAAAATATAACAAGTTATGATGACAGTTGCATAGTACCAACAATTTACGAAGAAGTGTCACTGATAGTATATCTGGTCGAGATACACGCAGTGAACGTTTCTACCTGTATTAATTGCCGTTCTCATGTTAACTGTTCGTTTCATGTGGCGTTTAAGGGCTGCCAGTTATTACTTCTAATGACACGTTTGATTAAGGTTTATGAAACCGATCTATGCCAAGCCCACTGGACTTAACTTATCCGAAATTTGATATAGGTGGCTTGTCTTTAACCCCTTCATTCCAATTTCAGGTGTTGACCCTTAATCGATCTCTTGTGATACTTGTAAGAACTCAGTCTTACTCCATAAAATGAAATTTTCAGTCATATCAACATAAGTAGGTAGCTGCCAACGCTGGAGTGGGCAAACTTTTGTGTTTAGAGGCCACGCGAACTCTTAAAAATTGACAGAGGAGCCGGTCCAGCACCAGAGCCCACAAATCAAACATAAATAGAAATGAATGCCGTGTTATTAACTATTTATTTTCCCCCTTGATGGGGTAAAATAACAAAATAACGGCTTAGTTAAATAGCTGCAGATATGCAGTTTTAGAAAACTTTTTGTAATAAGCACACAAAATGGGTCAACATAATTATCGAAGACCTCAACATCATTATTAAGCAGGATTACAAAGGCTAACGGGCCTGATGTGGCCCGCTTGCCGTAGTTTGTCAACATTTGTTCTAGCGCCTACACAACAATTCGGAGAAATGAAATGGAAATTCGTATCTGCCGTACCATACAAGTTGAGTAAAGAGGACTTGTCTGAGGTCGACTTTGACGACCAAATCGAGCGTGCTCTTATTTTTTTACGCAGATTATAACACGTTCGTACATACACGTAATGCTTTCAAACGTAAGTGCATGGTCTTCAATTGGGGCAAACTTGATTCGCACAAACTTCACTCTATATTAGGCGTATGATGTGTTTAACCGAATATACCTCAAGTAAATCCCAATTAAAGTTGAAGCTACCAGAATTTCAGTACTGTAATTGACACTTTAGTTCCGGATTATGATTCTGTGAGACATGTCAAAAACACCCCTTCTCTCTGTGTTCTCATAATTGAGGGGAGGCAGGCCTCGTGTTGGCTTCTTCCCCGGGCGCCAGGGACTCTTGCTACGTCTTTGCTAACCTACCCTTCGAAACTTCATATTTTGGTAGGTATTGTTATGCTTGTTCTGAAATATAAAGGCTAAAGTCATGGTAAGCCAATCGCATAATTATCGAGCATAGTATAAATGATATTCGAATCTAGTGAGCAGCTGCGTATGGGAAAATACGGCTGGCTGGTCTTGCCATCAGTTTTTCTTACATTATTTATTCTGTTTGCTACTATTTCACATATGTAGGTTGTAGTTTACACTTGTAATCCTGAACACCGAAATCGGCCAAAATTGACCGAAATCCACCTAAAATATATTTATATTTCACATTCCCATGCATGCTGAACGAAGCCTATAGCTGATACGGTTGGTATTTTTTTTTATATAAAAAATTAATGATTTTGCTTTGATGATTTTTTATGTACTTTATTTTTATTTTATTATTTTATATTTTCTTAATGTGCAATTGTACACTAATTCCTCATAGTTTTTCTCCAATGTGCTAAAGATAATACCTATAAATCAAGTGTTTTAGTACTTTCCCCATGCTTAGAATTTTTAACAACCCAGTGAAAAATCACAAACTAAGGCAATTAAAAAAAAAATCAAGTAGCTACAAAATCTAGTGTAGTAAATGGTGGAGTAATAATTAGCTATAAGCTATGCAATTTTTGAAAAAAGAATAATGAAATATACATGCAGGTAGGTTAATGATTTTTTTCAGTTGTCTAACCAAATTTTTCTGAGAGTGGGGAACAAGTTCAAGTTGCTTGATTTGGTAAAAACGCAAAAAAGAAAGCAAACTAAATTTAACATGAGGTTCATAGCATCTAACTGTAGAGCTGTGAAGGCAACTTTACTAACGAATAATGACTGATGACACATAATTAAAACTTTTATATATGTAGATCTAACTAGGTATTTCTAACCTCAAGCTATTAGTAACAGTCTGCAGCTGGCAGAGGCTTCAGTATAAGGGGTGGTACGCTCATTTGTTCATAGAATTGGGACGAAATTTGGTGCGCATTACATACTAGCTACAGAGTTGAGGAACTAGTAGCTATCTATTGTGTTACCTTATCTCATAAGTTAACCGAGCTTATCACCGAATTTTAAATCTTTTGATACGGTCTCTGTTGATGATATTTTTATTCAATTTTTTTTTCTCATGGCCGCACATGTGACGCTTTTTACCACATGGGTCATCACGTATGTTTCTTAATTAACCAAGCCTGCAAGTAACCGAATTCACGTTGTATGAAAGCGTATTTTTTGAGAAAAAATAAGAAACTACGAATAATGCTGGAAAATGTAGTTGGGATACATCCTTATTGAATGAAGTGAAACTTAGAAGTGAATAGGTTAACTTTGATGTGTTTTTAAGCGATTATCACATTGATCTATAGTGCCTCAGTTAAAAAGAAAAAAATATTCGCCGCCGATAACCTTCGATGATTTAAAGAGCATTTGTTTACCACGCTCGCATAACCCCCACTCGTTTGGCTGCTCGCTCGAACTGGGCCCCGCTCGAAACGTCCAGGGACCCTTACCCACTTCAATCTGCCTAACCCCTTTTCACCATTGACTAAAATTGACGGTACCCGAAATTTTGAAATGAAAAAAAAAACAGACCAACCCTTGCCTAACCTACCCGTTATTAAACCCGAATATAGTCCAACTTACCCGAAATTAGTTCGGGTTTTCCGACAGCACGGCCTAAAGAGAGCAAAAACGGACAAATGGGGACAAACCGTCAATTTAGGCGAGGGTGACATACCCTGGTAAAACTTCAATTAAAACCTTAACATATCACTTTCAACTCATAGGTGTGAGCACACCTCTTACAGGCGTGAATGTGTTGGGGTGGGGATTATTATTTATTTGAACTATAGCTTATTCTCTGCCGTTGCTAAGCAGTTTCCCTTTTGTTTCCGAGTCGGTAGATTTCGGCTGGTTTCGGAGATTTCAGCCGATTTCGGTAGCTTTCAGCCGACTTCGGTGTTTAGGATGAACCGATTTCGGTAGATTTAGGCCGATTTCATATTGATTTAGTTATATTTGGCTGGATACACTATTTCTAATTAACTAGGTGCATCGTAAAAAGATCCAAGATCCTCAGAAGCGCTCGAAATGAAATATAAAAGTTGATATACAGTATGTAACAACCAGGGAGAAGCAGACGAAGAAAATGAACGCGCGTTAAATGCCTTTTTTTTTTTTGCCCAGCAGCTGCAGCGCACGCTAAGCATTATGCGGGTCAAATTATTATATTAACGATGTTTATGTGCTCTCGCTATGTTTGTCTTATAGACCGTGGTATTAGTACTCCCTGACTGCAGAATAGGAGTAAAAATATATAATAAAAAATAATATGTAAGAAAACGAGCAGCGAGCGTTGCAGCTACTGGGTCCGAAAAAGCGTTATTAGCCTTTTTCTTTGCATGCTTGTTTGGTTCTCTCGTTAGTATTACTCCGTGGTAACGAATATATTGGGCATATGCGAGAACAACGTCATAATAAAGAAAAAAAAATGGGAAATTTGAGTTATGACAACGATGAGATTGCCCGTTTCCTGCTCTATATTGTGTTAAAAACGACACATTTCTACCTACCAAACTCACCATCAGAGGGCAGTAAATGTCACTATTGAGCCGGCCTAGATGTTACCAACCCTTGGTGCGAACAATGCAGGGTTGGAAAGAACAGTAGTGGATATTTTGGACATTCTTCTTTCAGTCATTGCTTAGGAAATTATGGAACGAAAACAGGCATTCTCTACGAAGCGTGTTTTACGGAATATTGCACCATATAAAGAATTGTTGCTAAGTTGGACAGCTTTAGTCAGATCATAGGCCATGTGTGTATGCAAACGTACCACAAACAAGGGCAATGTACCTCAAATAAAGATCCCAAAATTATTCCTGTAATTTTGATAGACGCGGCAGTTCAATTCTTCCCGTGCTTTGGGAAATTTTAGAACTCTAATACACAGAGTACCTAATATCGAGAAAGTTACATATCATTAGGTACAACCGATAGCTAAAATAGCTTTCATATTACGAACAGGAGGTTAGTATATGAAGCTAGAGCACTCTGAGAGCTCATACCTCCGCCAAACAAGGCAACGGTTACGAAAAACTGAATTTGGCTATGAAACCATATTTTTTTTTTGCAACACCTCCAAAATCCAATTATTTGTGCCTTTTGATGGCATCAACACTTTCTGCACTTTTCTCGAAGATCCGCTCGTAACTTTTTGAGTTATGCTGCTAACAAGCATTACGACAAGCTTAAGTCAAACATACAAACAAATGAACCGATCTGCCCAAAAAGTTAACCATTTATGTCTTTTAATATTACTAGCAAATCCTTTACATTTCATAAAGATACATTGAGAACTTTTTGAGTTATTGTGCTAACAAGCATAAAATCAAACACAAGAACAAACACGCTAACAAACAAACAGATTATAACAAAAATTCCGTCATTTACTCTTCGTGACAAACCTAACAACGCATGTAAATTTCACGAAAATCCGTCAATAACTTCTTGAGTTATGACATAGGCAAAAATGAGGCAGACAAACAAACTGATGAACGGATCTTCACCAAAAGTTAATCATATGTTCCTCCTAGCATACTCAACAATCCCTCTAAATTTCATCCAAATCCGTCCTCAACTTATTGAGTTATCTTGATGAGAGAATAACAGACTGACAAAGACACAGACAGACAAACCCGACGAAAACATAACCTCCTTGGCGAAGTAATTATGCACTCATTTACGGCTGCCCGTGAGACAGACGCTCATCACAAACAAATTACATTTGAAGTATTTTCTCTCCTCCTCCTTCCCTCCCTCCCCACGTTCGAATCGATTCGTCTGACTACGACTTCCGTTGGCTAATTTGATGGCTTTTGCCTACTTTAGGTAGACTTGTGCATAACAAGGACTTATTATTTCAAATATGCTTTCAGTATTTGCTCCTCTTAGTTCCACTAGGAGTGACCTACCCTTTGAAAACTCACATATTCTGGTATTATCGCGCTTTTCTAAATTGTGAAACCTGAAGTTACGATTAACGTAATCGAACAATTGTCGAGTATAGTATAAAGGTTATTGCATCTGTCGCGTATCTGCGTCATTGTATATGCGACTAGTTGGTCTTCCAATGGTTTTCCGTACATTATTACCTCCGCCAAGGAGGTTATGTTTTCGTCGTCTTTGTCTGTCTGTCACCAAGATAACTCAAGAAGTTATGAACCGATTTGGACGAAATTTGAAGTGATTGTTAGGTATGTTAGGAGGAACAGATGATTAACTTTTGGTGAAGATATGTCCATTCGTTTCTTTATTTGTTTGTTTGTTTGTCTGCCTCATTTTTCTCAATGCCATAACTAAAAAAGGTATGGATGGATTTTAATGAAAGTAACATGAGTTGTTAGATACATAACAAAAAGTGAATGACCAAGTTTTGGTAATGATCCGTTAGTTTGTTTGTCACTATTTTCAAGTTTATTCATGTTAGCACAATAGCTCAAAAAATAATGAATGGATCTTTATGACATTTATCGTGGTGTTTAGTACTGTTAAAAGACATAGATGATTGAATTTTGGTGAAGATCAGTTGGTTCGTTTGTATGTTTGGCTCATGTTTGTCTTAACGTTTGTTAGCAGTATAACTCAAAAAGTTATGAACGGATCTTCAAGAAAATTGCACAAGCTGTTATTACTACGAAAAGCCACAAATGATTTGATTTTAGAGTTAAACAAGGAAAATTGTGCTTTCAGAGCCAAATTGATTTTTTTTTTTTTGCTACCGTTGCCTCGTTTGGCAGAGGTGTGCGCTCTCAGAGTGTTCTAGTTGTTTAGGTTCTATAGAATTTTGCAAAATGAAAATTTCAGGTCACACAGCTTCGTAATTGGAATCCTGATACCGTTAATGGAGGAGAATTGCCGGGTACATAGAGCATATCCTATGTCTCACGTTACTTCAATAGTGGAAATATCTTTGGAGTTGTACCTATCAAGCCCCAACTAATTAATGTTCGAATTATAAACTTGAAGCTAATGTAGATGTTATTATATAAGTACAGCATTCTTGCAAGCCACCGCTATGCTGCCCTTGGGCATCTTAGTTGCTGCTAATAATGAAATATCATATATGCTATGGTCTCTTGATTTTTTATGTATGTGTATTAGTAAGGCTGAGAATTTTAGTAACAATATGTAACGAGACACTAAGTACATTTCCATAAAATTTTGATTTACAGCCCCGTTCTGCCACTTTTAACTTTGCACTGTTACTGTTAAATCTGAGGTTCAATCATTTAACGCCTGATTCAGTTATAAATTTTAGTTTCGCAAAAGTAGAATTCAAAACTGAAGTCTGAGATCTACCAAGCGATAAAGGGGTAACATCGATAACTGACGTTTGCACGAAAAAAAAACAACACTAATGTTTGTGAGAAATGATGCGCTCCAATTGCCGTCACGAAGTCGCGAAGGAGAGCGGAGGTGTTCAGAGAAGTTCGGTTAGGTTAGGCTGCTTCTTTCGTCTTCTGTCAGACCATTGGCAGTCTTTTGAAGACTCCCTTCACGTCTTTTATCCGCTTGCACTTCGGATTAGAGCCTTTCAGTGCGGCTAATTAGACTCGCAACATCAAATGCCCCAAACAAAGCCTTTCTTAATTAGGCAGCGCGACAAAAACTAATCTTTACGGCAGGTACATGGCATTTATAACTCATATATGAGCAACCCTATGAAATAAAGTCAGAATGAGAGCACACATGAGGACGCACACACGCAAAAACGAATTCAAAGGCGTTAAAATTAATTTCTTTTGATGTGTGTGGCTGGAAGGTAAAAAATAAGCTCAAAGGCGGCAAGATCAAAGGCATCTGAAGCAGCGCTCCTCAGCCGTTCAAGTGCGACGACAGCAGCGGCGGCGGAAGAATACTCGACAGCACCGCTCCATAAACTAGGTCTAACTTCGGACTGACATCAACCACGCTTGTTTTTGGTCAGCGCACAACTCCAGATCTGACGCGCAGGAACATGTGAACATCGCCACCACGAAACCGCTCAAGCGTTAACATCAAAGCGCTGTTATGAATTTTTGTTCGTTGCTGTTGTTGGGTTGTCGAAAAGCGCGTGGTTTGCTTTGATCACTGCAGGGCTTCTCAGTCTCACTGAGGACAAATAGCACAATAAACAAGCATAATTTTGCTATCATGTTTTGTTCCCTTTGAAGAATAGAAGCCGCATCTTCAAACAGCTCGGGACGCAGCGCTGCCAATCCGCCGGCTACGACGACGCTATGGTTCAAACGAGAACAAATGTAGCGAGCAAAAATTAGAAAGATCCTTAACACAAGAGCATCATCAAAGCTTCATCTTTCGCAGAACTGATGAAGGATCCAATCTTGCCAGGTCCTGACTAAAGGAAGAGTTCGCTCTTCTGACAGTCGATGTAGGATGCTTGATGCTGGAAAAGATACGAGACTGTCGTCGTCCTTACTCTTTGTTAGATTTAGTTTTCTTCTTTTTTATTGGCAGTCAATATAGGACACGTGAGTCGAAGAAGGTGTAGGACTACTGTTTGAGCCCTTTTGTTGGCTGGATACTACATGTCTCTTCTGGGCAGTTTTTATAGTCTTTTTAGGGTGCGTTCCTAATGAAAAATATACAAGTAGTTTATTACCCTCTGGGAGATGGGACTGTGTCTCGCTACGCTAGAAATCCTCCTACTACATGTTACAGGTCCACTTTAAACGTAGCGTTTTTTTTTTCGCCACCAAATTTACATAAATTACGTATTCTTTACGCATCCACTGTAAACATTACGGTTTGTGCCCGTAAAAGCACTTTTACGTAAAATACGTGTTCGTTCCTGAATTTTGTGGGTATTATTTCTGCCGCCTTTTTCCCGCAAAGTTTGCAGATTTTTTTTACAGTGTATGATGCGCAGTAAATAAAAGATGCTGATATATATCAAGTCTGTTGTCTAAAAATTTACTTCATCAATAATTTTCCGTTTTTATTTTCTCTCTGCAGGTCGTCGATGTGCCGTCTTAGCAGGAAATTTATTCGTTTTCTTTGTTTTGTGTGAGCAGATATACGATGCTTCACGGTCCAACAGATGCATATTGCAAAATTTTACTGAGTTCTTTTCTTGTCTTTATAGTATTACTTGATGTTTAACATTTTCATTGCGACGTGCGCCATTTAAAGTACACGCTAATGCAATAAATTGTGTTGTTAAATGTGTGTATATTTATCCTAAAGTACAAATATATCCTTCTAGAGACTTCATGGAATCGAGAGAGAGGTGATGATAGTGACATGTTTTATTATCATAAGCTACTACTAATAACCTTTACATTTCAATGTTCAAGCAAAATAATTAAGCATGACATTGACGGTCCTAAAGGACCATGATACACAGATAAGTGACTGTCCATCACATGTAGCAGAGTTGCGGTGAAAGTGATATCAGACAGGTTATACCATTGAATTAACAATAACATTGTGTAAGTCATGAAATAAAATATAAAGAGCTGAAAATCTCCTCCATACGGAGAGAGACATAATATAATATATATAAGATGCAAAGTGCTTGCTGAATTTTGTGAAGTAAAGGATGGGTCCATCGCCAGCGTAGCTAATTGGTTTACTGTACAGTCGCCGTCATGAAACTCTTTCCAAAGCGGCAAACCGAAAGCCCAGGACTGAAGTTCCTGACAAATTAAAGCTAATAGGATTAGGTTATCTATCTCGGTCCAAACGTAAAAGTCACGGAATCGTAAGTTTTTATGAATAAAATTTATCGTCTCCCATTGAAAGAAAAATACGAGAAAGTACTGAAATTTCAACAAGATGGCATACCGTTTAGTATTAAATTAGAGAAACTAAAGCACTAGTTACCAAGCTGTGTAGAACCGTTCAATCAATTCAAATTGCTGGATCAGCGAATATTATAGATTCAGTATAAAACGGAAATTTTGTTTTAGTGTATTCACTATAAATCAGCTATTACGGGATTATTGAAGGGTCAGTATGACAATGATATTTCAGTAACCATTAATCCTTATATAATAAAACGCTTGGTGTATATATTTATTTATTTCGTGTCCGCTTTGAAGGATATGGATGGGCGAAAAATAAGCCAGGTTGCAGATTTTGTAAATCGATGACCAGGTTGCAGAAGATGGCGAAGGCTGATCTGAAGATACTTCTTACTCGAAACAATCCTTGAAATCAGGACAATATGTATGCAGCTTCTGGAGTCCGATTTTACAACTTTTTTCACTCAGCTCACGACGTATAAACGGAGCACTAACGAGATGGTGATTCTTCACGGGTGGTAGACAACTATTTCTTCTAGCTTATATACTGTCTTTCTCTTTTTCTTCTTCTGCAGCAGTATTATTCCCTTTCGAAGGGAGGTCGCTGAAGCAGATCTTGCTATTCCATGTATTTCTGTCCATTACTATGTGCTCCTTCAGCTCCATACCACGCATTTCATCTCTCACACTGTCGTTCTCTGAAGGTGCGAATTTTGTTTCATCGCCCAAAAATTTCAGGATTTCAGTGAAGCAGATATCTAAGTTCGCAAGACCTTATCATATCTACGGAGCGCTGACATGCATACAAGCTAGCTGGAGTTGCATTCAAGTTTATTGCAGTGTTATTCTCATGATTTATTTCTGCCTTTCACTATTGAAGACGCACGCCTAATCTAGAAGGAAGATGGGGAACGTATCAGTAGTACGAGACTACTACAGTCTCAAGATCGAAGATGTGCTACGAATGCATGGAGAGAGATGAATCGTCTATGCGATACAGTCAAGAAAGACATGAAGCAGAAAGGTTACAGAAGCGAATGAGAGCTGCTGCTAAGCATGAGCAGGAGAACGAGGAAACGACAAGTCAGAGAAAAAAGCCCTAAGGTTGAAAGCACGACAAAAGATCAATGAAGAAAATGAAGCAAGTCAGAAAACAGAAGATTCTGCAACGGCCTATATTAATAAAAAATATCGATTATTGCGTAATTTTTTCAAGCGCGGGTCCACTAGTTAGTAAATATCACCGATTAATTTAATAGGATTCTTAGGATTGAATAGAATGTAGATAATGTAGTATCATATACCGCAACAGTACTTGACTCTAAGGTCCAAGTGGCCTCTGACGCTGGCGGCCAAAATGGGAAAAATGGAATTTTCTCAAGAGCTATTATGAACATGTCCAGACATGGTCATGCAGGCAAGCGCCCAAGTGCGTCCCCGCCGTATCCAAGATACCTTTTCCGCAAGAAAAATGTTGGGTACCTTAAATTTTTTTTCTCCAGTATTAGATAGGAGAAAAGAATAGCTCTTGAGAAAATCCCATTTTTCCGTTGCCGACTTTTGGCCGCCAGCGTCAGACCTATGAGTCAAGAAGTACGGTTGCGTCTATGGTAGTATGATACTTAATGCTAATTCTTTTAATTTTTGAATGAAGGTGATGCTGCATTAACTAATTCACATTATGTGTACGCATGAACTTATTGAGGTAAGAGTGTTTATTGAATTCACAATAGGCCTATATGTGAACCTCATGATGATAGAGAGCTTTTGTATATTTTAGGTTATTTTGTACAGAATGTAGGTTGTATGGTATGAAAGTGCTATAAATCTGCAATTTAACCTGTGACCATTATTTTTATCATGTATTAAATCAGATCTAGTTTACTAATTTCGTAGTGCAAAAATGTAAAAATTTCAATTAATGAAAATCTTCCTATTGGGAAAAATAAGTTATTTTGTTTGTATGTATGTATGTTTAACAGAGGCTATACTTTCTGCACTTGTATTATTGGCACTCCTGATATATAACCATTAACTAAAAGGTCAAAAAACTACAATGTACATTTAGCTCCGAGTGCAATATAGATCAGCACCATTACTGAAGACAATAAAAAATACTTGGGGATCCCAGAAGTGCCGACGCAGAGTCACGTTCAGCGACCATCTTCGCTGCACTCGCGGCCTCAAGAGGGAGTCAGACATGGCCGAGAGAGTAGCCTCTCACTCTCACCCTAACTCACCCATCGCTGGGGAAGAAGACTCAAGAATTTGGGCACTCAGTAACACCTCGCAAGAGGGGGCAACGACAGGGGAAACGAACTACGCCCTTTGATGATGAAGTGGTTGAGAAAGAGAGGATGAAAGGCATTGTAGGCGCGATTGAGTGGGGTCTTCTTCTTTCTTCTCCATGTTCTTCAAGGTAGAAAACTCTGGTGTTTCAAAGAAGCCCGAACTTGCTTGTCTGTCGCCGGCGCTGAAGTTGTTGGAAAAGTGCCACCAACGCCGTCGTCCTCTTCACAATGGCATTATATTAAAAATGCTCTCATTGTTAAAGGTAAATGCTTTGAAGACGATATCTCATTAAAAGAACTTGTAGCTTATAAGAGTAAATTCTCTCAGGGGATATAAAGCTGTTTTTTTGATACCGTGAGAGAAGAAAAGATATGTTTTACTGGAAACTTACGTAATATTTTTGGAAAGAAGTTACGCCACGAAAAAAGTAGAGCGGGTTTCTGTGTGCTCATCGAGAGCATTACTGATGCAAACCAATGAACTCATGAATTTACAGGTCGGTACAAATTGACTAAGGATTACATTCTCAACATCGCACTACAAACGATATATATATATATATCGTGGTCAGGTTAGATAGTGCTTCTTTTTTTTTGCAAATCCTGTAAAATAAAACTAAGAACGTCGTTCTGGGGAGATGCGGCCGACAGAAAGAGGAGATTTCACGAAAAATAATAGATACGTCGGTTACATTACATCCATCTGCAACACTGAATAGTTGATTTTAGAAGGCTCCTACTGACCACAATGTATGCAGTATTAAGTCGGATCACAGTAATGGGGAACTTGCAAAAAGAAAATTCCGTTTGCATTTTCCAGAAAAAACTGTTTTCATACTTTCATGACTGAATGAAATAAATTTTGCTTTTAGGAGGAACAGCACTAATGGCAATGTCCACAAATGAGTACAATAGGCTCGAAAGGAATATCGTTCTTCGTTTTTATGTCATTAGTGTAGCATAGCGCACGAAATTGCTTTCAATACTTTATTTTATAAATACAAAATGCAATATGTTACACATATAATATGTATTGACAAGAAGGCAGAGGAGCACGTCTTCGGTGTTATTGCGAGAAAATTAGCGACAACTGAACGCTTGCGTTAAATCGTATGCTCGTAGCTATGATACCAGTACTATTTAGATATCTCCGGCCGCGCCAAGAGACAGTGATGCCGTCACAGCGGTCTCAAAGGACGATTTGAAGTGCGTTTAGTTGTGTGTCTGTGTCATCCTTTGTGTGCGACACTATTAAGGATAATTTTATTTACTGTCGAAATAAACACTTCAGGGCTTTGCTTGTCCGGAACCTCAGACAGATGTGCTGGCTTCGACTCGTTGAATCGAGATAGAGGCGTTGATCCTTAATCTTTTAACAGCCTCAGACTTCCAACAACTCAAACTTGTTCCGAATAATGGAGTTTTCAACCGGCTCAACGTAATTGGGTTGCGTGTAGCACTTGCAATTCGATTCGATGTGGCAGCGCTCCCGTCTGCTCCCAGGCCGAAGCTTCGTTTGTGGCAAGGTATACAGATGTCGTATTGCGTGGAGGTGAACCCTTTGCGTTAGTGTGCACCTGGCCTATGACGTCCCACGACGTGTTTTCTGTGAAATACTTTGGAGTTAAGCCCCAGAATTAACTATTCTCAACCTTGGCACATTCCGTTAAATTTTCAACATCAAAGAAATAAAGAAAAAAGCAAATTTAAGAAAAGCTAAAATGGCAGGTAGAAAGTAGAATAAGAGAGAGAGCTGATATTGAAAAAATATACAAACAAATGAACGCATCAAGGCAAACATTCAACGTTACTGATTGTCCTCATTAGGCTACAACAATCATACTTACTTGATTACTTGATGATACTTCGGACGAGGTCCAGGTGGTGTTATGCACGCAACCCATCTTGCGCAGAGGTGATGCTGCAGTCCGTGACCAGCGGAATGGCCAGCAGCGAGTTATCCCCACAGTTCACGTAGCCGCTTACAGCAGGTTTATCTGGCACTTTCAGTAAGTATGCGTCCAGTAAGTGTTTAAATTTCGCAGTCTCTGTACCGGTGACATATCGGATGTGACGTGGCATTTTATTGAATAATCTTGCCCCCCGAACCGCGAAACTATTAGAATACTTTGTGGCTATCGCATCACCACCAGTTTTGATCGGAATTTGCACGTCACAAGTGCGACCAATACGGTCTGAGTGTATGGCCTGGATTCGTCCATTGACGTTGACAGTAATGCCTTCTAGAATTTTCCAGACAGATATGATCGTAAAGTGCTCGAATTTCCTTTGAATGGAGTACATTTGAAATTGAGCAAGTCTTTCGTGATAGTTTAAATCTTGCATGCCCGGGATTTTGGCAGTAAACGATCGCTGGATAGCCTCAAGGTGCTCTAAGTCTTTCCGTTTGCTTGGCATCCAAAGAGGTGAACAGTATTCAATCCTCGGTAGTATAAGTTGTTTCCATAAGGTGAGCATTGTGTCTGCCTCTCGTGAAGAGAAAGTTCGAAGCACCCATCCGCTCCACTNGATCGGAATTCGCACGTCACAAGTGCGACCAATACGGTCTGAGTGTCTGGCCTGGATTCGTCCATTGACGTTGACAGTAATTCCTTCTAGAATTTTCCAGACATATATGATCGTAAAGCGCTCAAATCTCCTTTGAATGGAGTACATTTGAAATTGAGCAAGTCTTTCGTGATAGTTTAAATCTTGTATGCCCCGGATTTTGCAGTAAACGATTGCTGGATAGCCTCAAGGCTCTCTAAGTCTTTCCGTTTGCTTGGCATCCAAAGAGGTGAACAGTATTCAATCCTCGGTAGTATTAGTTGTTTCCATAAGGTGAGCATTGTGTCTGCCTCTCGTGACGAGAAAGTTCGAAGCACCCATCCGCTCCACTTCTTGCCTATATATCATGATAAGCATACGTTTTTATTAGGCTAGGCATATGTGCATTCATGTCTCTGCTACCAAGATTTTTTTTTTGCTTTTTGTGTACCTGAAGTTGGTCCAGTTTTCATTATTACCTCTATTTTTATAATACCTACATTTCATTTAAAGGTTCCAAATCTATAGTGGCATAGAACCCTTAGGTTCAAGAGCGTACACAAGAGTACTACAGGAATATCACAAGCTGGCCATACGCCACGGCAACACTCTACCTACCAGCAAGTAATGATATTCAAATGAGAGGAGTTTCACCCGTGGACTTTTGCTCCTAATGAACCCTACGTAAAGAAAGAGTTGGGCAATAAGGACCGATTGGGGCCTTGTCTTCCCTGACATTTTGCCTCGATGGAAGAAACTTTCACGTCGATTCCCTGAAATAGAGAAATTGTACGCTCCCAAAAAGAGTCCCCAGATTGACTTTGGAGTTAATGAAGAATTTCGATTGTTCGCAGGTTAACTAACCCGCCGGAGATTTCATGTCGTTTTCTTTTCCTCAACAGAATCGGAAAATTTGGCACTATCGCAGGCCAAGATAAAGATAACTGTCTATCGTTTCACCATAACGCTGCTACATAATTGTCGATGTGGTGCTTGCCAAAACGCCAAAAAATGACTTCGGCTGTTAGGAATTTTTTTTTTATACTGCGCTCTCACCAGGTAAGGCAACAACTGAGTTGAGCCAAAAGTGTGGTACTAAATCCCTAAAAGTATAGAACGAGTACCCATGCAATACAAAAAATCAAGCGTCTTGGAGATCAGTATACGTGGGACCAACGTAATTAACTGGCAAGCGATGCGTGTTTATCGACACAAAAACGCAGGTACTAACTCTAGCTACCGGTAACATGGAGAGGCTATCCAGGGCCCAGATTTTCTAACCTTACAATATTGTGAAACTTACCCTGTTGTTTTTTACAACCACGATAGAAGGTTGTAGTCTATCTGCCTTATGTTTGCAAGTTACAGCTCACTACTGCAGCCAATGAGCGATCGCTTTACGCTGTGGGCGTGACTGCAACGGTGCCACAACTACCACCAATTATCCAGCATGCGTGCATTCAATCAGAAGAATAGAAAACAAACCCTATTTCGGGTGGACTATATTGAAAATTTTGAAATAGCAATGACAACAGAGGTTAGAAAATGGATGTATCACATATTCTACCGGTATAGGCTTTATTAGGGACATAGATAACAGTAATAGCAGATGAAGTGAATACCTTGCACACATATTAATGCGCATTTAATCAATTATCAGATGAACATATATATGATCTTATTGAAATATACGTTGATACCTAGGTGTATTCACAAAGGAGTTTATATATGTGTGTGTGCACGCGCATTAATTGAATAACATATGAAGGTTCGACTTATTTTCTTTCCACCTTGAAGTAAAAGTCTTGGTTCGTTTTTGAAGAGGTTTCCTCAGTAACTCTATTCTTCTATTCACTGTCTGTAATTAATCGCTGCATTCTGAATTAAAAAACTTTGTTTATTGATTACGAATGATTCAACGAACTTTTCTGCTGCTATTTCTAATTTACCATCTTCTTGTTGCAATTATTATTCTGTATGTCGCCCTGCTTCCATCCAATTACGCGGTGTTATAAGACTGAGAGATTCTTTCACCAGAACTCTAAGGTCACCCATTTTAAACGCGTTATTTTTTGGCTACGTGACGATCTACACCTGCTCCCATATGAACTTAGTTGGATGGTAATGAGTATATAATGACAATGGTAAGGAGGTAATCTCAAAACCCGATGCTCTGCCTTTTCTGCAATTTCGTCTATTAAGTATGAAGTCGTTACATTCATCTTCTTTGGAAGCTCCTGCAAGTGTGCTTTGGTAGAGTTCTCGGGAGGTAAATCTGATTGCCTCCATTATTTATGTAGTAGGCCTTCTTTCAAGCTGGAGGAGGGATAAGATGCGTTGTCCATGACAATTACCGAGTTATGTGAAATCCGTCGTTTTTAGCTTGCAATATAAGCTCTGTGTTCTGTACAAAACCATTATCGTCCCAGCACGAAGAATAATCAGACTAGTACTTTTCCTGTAGGTGGTTTCA
The DNA here is from genome assembly GCA_001587735.2 of Parhyale hawaiensis. Classification (NCBI taxonomy): domain Eukaryota; kingdom Metazoa; phylum Arthropoda; class Malacostraca; order Amphipoda; family Hyalidae; genus Parhyale; species Parhyale hawaiensis. Next base: position 9,448,646 of record LQNS02278082.1, on the reverse strand, counting down.
CTCCGCTACCTTGTGGCGATATCGTTCCTTTCCAGCATTTTGCAACCGTGTAATTTTTGATTGGCCTAAGTTTCAAGTACACAATGTTATGGGACGACTGCTGGACTTCCCTGACATCTCACAAAAACGATGTATGCAGAACTTGGCATGTTGCAAGAAAGCTATGCCAGGTGTCATATAGATTGCAGAACATAGTGGCTCTATTGAGAACTATTACACATTTAACGATACACGCTTGTGTAAATACATTTAGAACATTAACCAAAGCCTGATACAGCCGTAGAGGTGTCATATTACCAGTGAAATCATGTAGTACTAATTAACGCTTGGCATCATGGGCGTGACGTCACACCCTTTTGGGAACGCCCACATTGAAGTTTCTAAAATAATTTTACTATAGCGTTGTAAGCACTTAAAAGTATCCCCAAGGTCTAGCAAAAATATGTAACATCCTTTAGAAGATTCTCTAGCTTGCCTCTTTTATTTTTGCAGGAAAAAAGTTTCTCTTTCTACAACCGCGTAGAAATTCGAGGTACTAGATACAACACGTAAGTAGCTTGATAAATCTGGCCGGAGTTACAATACAATAAGTCGAGATGCAAACTAAACTAGGGACTTACAACATTGTAAGTAACTCGATAAATCTTGGCCCTGGCCCATAGTAGGTACGCTCCCAATACACCATACATCTAGGTATAAACGGTCGCTCAGCTGTACAGTACTTACTCGTCTAGGGCCAGTTGGCCTATGTCTGCCGCACGAACCAGTGCGTGTTGGTTTCCCAGTGAAGGGTTCAGTCAAAGTTGACTTTAAATTTTAACCGTATCTCCAGGCATCAATGGTCCCCTCACACCGTATCTCCAGGCATAAATGGCTCCAGCACACAGTAGGTCCAAACAAAAATGGTCCCGGCACACTGTGCCTCCGGGTATGAATGGTCCCAGCACAACATATCTCCAGGCATAATGGTTCTAACACACCATATCTCTAGGCGCAAATGGTTCTAGCGCACCGTATCTCCTAGCATAAACGGTTCCCTATCTCTAGGCATAACTAGGCCCCGATTAACTCGAAGAGGGCCCCGGGGCAAGTTAAGCTGGGGCTTCTATAACCATCAAGGTACAGTTATAGATGGGTAATGAGATATGCACATGCTACAATTTATGTACCTTTTGGAAGACTAATTTAAAATATGGTTAAAATACCTTATTATCTCAGAGCACCAACGTAGAAATGTCACCACCTGCAAGCCTATTTCTTTCATCTTTTTTACTTTTTTCCCGGAAAGGGGCCGCCCTTGTCACAGGCCCGGGCAATTGCCCCAAAGCTCCCTTATAAGTCTGGTCCTGGGCATAACGCGGTCCGTGCACACCACATATGCCCTGGGATAACACGGTCCATCCACATCGTATTCACAGGCATAACGCGGTCTCTTTACGCCGTCTTCTCAGGCATCATATGGCTCCTGGAGACCGTATCTCCGCACACCGTATCCCCTAGCATAATATAATTCCTGAACCCCGTATTCCCCGGCATAATACACGTCCCTGCACACCGTATCCCCAGGCATAATATAATTCCTGAACCCCGTATTCCCCGGCATAATACACGTCCCTGCACACAGTATCCCCAGGCATAATATAATTCCTGAACCCCGTATTCCCCGGCATAATACACGTCCCTGCACACCGTATCCCCAGGCATAATATAATTCCTGATCCCCGTATCCCCCGACATAATACACGTCCCTGCACACAGTATCGCCAGGCATAATATAATTCCTGAACCCCGTATCCCCCGACATAATACACGTCCCTGCACACCGTATCCCCAGGCATAATATAATT